>JAQFVV010012567.1:1828315-1931065 GCA_028023455.1 Epiperipatus broadwayi
TTAATTAATACTCAATGTAGAAAAACTATATTCCATTTTAAGAGATAATAATTGATTTTGAATACAATGGTGTCATATTTTAAAATATCTCTGTAATAAATAAATAAATAAATAAATAAACTCTTCATTTATGTAAGAATCAGGGTGAGCATCTTTCTAATTTGGACCTGGAATCAATGAGCTTTCATATCTCATCTTTGGGCTCTATAATTTAAAATAATTTCTCTCCAGCAAATTATCTTTTGTGTATATGAGTATGCATATATGCAGCAGGTGGCTGGCTACTTTCTAGTTTGACCAAGAATCTAGGGACTTTCATATCTCATCACTGAACTTCATATTTTACAATATCTGACTCTAGCAAAAAAAATTTAACTATTATCAAATAAATAAAAAATTCTCATAACAAATCTTATCTGTCATTTTGTATTTTAATGCCAATAATCATTTTCTATATCTGATGTAATATATAAAATATAAAATAAACTAAAAAAAGAGGTGGAGTCTTTTAATTAGATGACATAGTTTGAATTAATACAACTTGGACATCAAACATTAATATGTATTTATAAATGAATCTCAAAAATATTTTTTTTTTAAAAAATAAAATTGATATGGGTTTAGGAATTTAAAATTTTACACTCACATAAATTGTTTTCATATTGAATATAACAATTGCTTTTGACAAGAGTACTCCACACTGAAAATATATTAATGTTCTAGTTCACATTTTCAAATGGTGTTAGTATTGCTTTTTAATTTATTAAAATTTTCATTCATAATATTGTACTCCAATAAATTTTTATATAATTTTTTTTGATGGAATTATAATAAAATAAGTAGAATAAATTATGACAGATATAAAAAAACAAATTAATATTGACATATATGCAATATTTGGTTTTATATATAATAATTAGTCTATATTGGGTGCTGTGTTCAGGCTTCCAGATAGTTGGAATGATCTTAGGATATGAAGACGAACTTGAATAATAAATAAACATTACCCAACCAAGAGTATTTCCTGCTGCCTTGTAGAAGACAATGCTAATTCATCAAAGTACTAAGCACTATTTCTAATACAAATGGTTTGTTATGGCTTCCTCTTTTCAGAACTTCTACAGTCATAAAAGTTATTGTAAGTCTCTCATGCCATCGGACATGTTACTACTATATGGACTGCTACATGTGAGTTTTTGAAATCACATGTGAGTTTTTGAAATCACACAGCATTTCTGATCCCAATTCCATTTTTCTTTTTTTTAGACCAAGCCTTTGAGAATTAAAAATGCAATGATGGGGGCAGGCTTAGTAAGCTGGTAATTCTTAGAGGTGACCTTTGAGCGAGATAATGCAATCACTGAGTCAGGTTGGAACTATATTTAAGTAAGATAGGAATTTCAGCTGGTAAAAATTGTGTGTTTAGGTAATTCTAATTAGAAATCCCCTTGGTTACCATATAAGAAAAAAGCGTAGAAAATGTGATCTAAAAATGGCCTGTTCTACACAGTCTTGCTAGCTTGTTGAACATGCTGAATTATCCATTATAGTGATAACAATAATAATAGTAGCTATAATATCCATAGTAGTGGTAAAACAAAACTTAGTGGTAATACTAAAAGTAAATATTATAAATCAACATAATGAAACTTGTCTATCAGGGTAAAAACTTTAATTGTTAGATACAAGTTTTTTTTTTTTTTTTGAAAGTCAGATCAGTCAATGAAAGGAGAATACATGGTGATGGTATTGGATTTGATCTAAAGTCTACCCAATGATACTCACTTTATTAGTGCTTATGCTCCAACCATAGTCAAGGAATCCAGATAAGGAAAGCTTTTATTCCTTGTTGGATAGTATTATTATAGCAAAATTAATAAAAGAGATTAAATTTTTCTAATGTGCTAGCCAAAAGTTGTTGGAAATAATGGTGTTGTAAATGCAAATGGTGTGTTATTGTTGAATTTTTGCACATCACATTAATTGACCATCAGAAATATTTTGTTTAAGCAGAAAAATTGCTATAAAGGAACATGGATGGATTCACAATCAAAAGAATGATTATTTAATATATTACACTATAATTAAAAGTTGCATCAGACAAGCACTTACAAGTGCAGAAGTTCATAAATTAGTATATTAGTTCCATTAAGAAACAAATTTCATTTCAATCATATTTATAAAAAATATTGATGTTCATTCTTTAAAAGAATCTACTCTAATCACACAATAGCTATTAAACACTAAAAATTTGAATTTGGTTCTTCAGAATGGTCATATTATTATAGATACAAGTCTTTTTAGTAAATCCAAGGATTTACTAAAAAGAATCATCATTGGTTTTATCACGATACTCTTATTATTAGTGATTTGATTAAAAGAGAGTAAAGTTTTTCCTGCTTGGCAAAATAATAAATTATATGTAGAACTGCACAATAAAAAAATTTGTTTTTATTTTATTAGTATTATATTATTTTTGATAATTGTCAGCATTTAAATGACAGACATAAAGAGGAAAAGCTTTTGAAGTTTTCTAAAAGGTTTTATATAGAAATGAAATTATAAAATGAAGAAATTTTTAATTTCAAATTATTTTTAAAAAGGTAAGTCATGAGTGAATCAAAAACAAAATACACAGATAAGAGAATAAACAGGCCTTGTTGGCATCACTGAAAGAATTAAAAATCACATGATCACTATCTCATACTAGCACAATAATTGTTATTAAACAATCCAAAACAAAGCAAAACTCTCCATATAGTAGTGCCATCTTGTGCTAACAAGAGCAATCAATGGATGCCAGAAGGCTTGTGCATACAATCCCTATCTAGTGCCTACTCATCCAATATCCCCGGACTAGTTTCTGGCTTGTGGCCTTCATCAGTGAGGAGCCTTGGATCTGAGAGCACTGCACCTAGATCTTAGGATCTAATGCAATCCTCCAGAACCCACCTTTTAACTCTATTTAACTACAAAACTATGAGAATGAAATTGAAAACACTATTAATATTTTCAATCCAAGCTCAATAGCTTATATATAGTCATATGGGTCTGAACTCAATTCAGTACCCATACATTTTGGTGTCTTTGGCTCTTTAACAACCATAGCCACCACTATCCTATTAGGCAGGATTGGTGTTAAACCACTAAACATCACATGATCACTATCTCATACTAGCACAATAATTGTTATTAAACAATCCAAAACAAAGCAAAACTCTCCATATAGTAGTGCCATCTTGTGCTAACAAGAGCAATCAATGGATGCCAGAAGGCTTGTGCATAAAATCCCTATCTAGTGCCTACTCATCCAATATCCCCAGACTAGTTTCTGGCTTGTGGCCTTCATCAATGAGGAGCCTTGGATCTGAGAGCACTGCACCTAGATCTTAGGATCTAATGCAACTCTCCAGCACCCACCTTTTAACTCTATTTAAGTACAAAACTATGAGAATGAAATTGAAAACACTATTAATATTTTCCATCCAAGCTCAATAGCTTATATAGTCATATGGGTCTGAACTCAATTCAGTACCCATACATTTTGGTGTCTTTGATTGAGCTTGGTTTGAAAATATTAATAGTGTTTTCAATTTCATTCTCATAGTTTTGTAGTTAAATATAGTTAAAAGGTGGGTGCTGGAGGGTTGCATTAGATCCTAAGATCTAGGTGCAGTGCTCTTAGATCCAAGGCTCCTCACTGATGAAGGCCACAAGCCAGAAACTAGTCTGGGGATATTGGATGAGTAGGCACTAGATAGGGATTTTATGCACAATCCTTCTGGCATCCATTGATTGCTCTTGTTAGTACAAGATGGCACTACTATATGGAGAGTTTTGCTTTGTTTTGGATTGTTTAAAGAATTAAAAATCTGAAGTGGAGCTTGACTGAGAATATTGCTAAAAGAAATGATAATAGATGGATAGTTGAACTCTTAAACTCATTTCTAAGAGATTGTAAAAAAAAAGAAAAAATAGAAAGAGACCACATGTGAGGTGAATTGATGAAATAAGGAAGTTTCTTGGCATGATGTGGAGAAAAGACACTAGAGTTCAAGAAGTTGAATTAAACTCAGAGAGACTTTCATTATACAATGGATCAATAATGGTTGACACTAATATTGAAACCATAAGCTCAGTGTGAATAGAAATGAATATTTCCTCTATAAGTTATGAAGGCTGTGCTATGTCATACTATAATTGCAATTTTGTTTTATGATCAGTACACAGTCATTCATTTGAACAACTCTTATTAATCTAGAACTCCTTGAACTTCCAGATAATAAAAACTCATTTACTGATCAATAAATAAAGAGCTAAAAATATTGTCCATAAAACTTTGCTTAAAAATCCAAAGTTTCACTTACACAGAAAACCATATTATGGCATGCAGCTAACTAAATTAATTATTATGTCAGACAGCCCATCTAGATTATTTTGAATTAAAACACTACTGTCAAAGTTTGAAATATAATGTGAAAGAATAAAATCAAAACTAAATCAGTCAAATGTGAAATATGTTATTTTGACATATATTTTCTTGCTGAACAAAATATTGAAAGTTAAAAAAAACAAAAAACAACTTAGATATAGGGCATAGTTGTCCAAATTGTTCTTTAATAAAACTAAATTGCACATTAATGCTAAAAGGAACATTAAATAATTGTTCAGCTTATTAATTATTGTGATCTACAAAGATTAATTTTAAATAAAGTCAATTTGAGCTTTTCCAAATATTGAATAATGGAAAAAAAAATTCTATAAGAATGTACATACAACATCTACACTTGATTTTTATATAGATTATCTTAAAGTCGTTCTAAAGAAATACAATATTGATTATTTTTATTGGTAAAATATAGCTTACAACAGAATATAATAGAAAACTACAATTAGACAAAATATTGAAAATTTTCAGAAAAAAAAGTCTGCTGCAGAAAAAGTTAAAAGACAGACAGTATCACAAAACAAATAAAGGAGATGGATTAGCATGCTCAATCTGAATGTATTTGTATCTCAAATATTGGTTTGTATAATTATCCACAATTCATCTCTAATATATTACTACAGTTATTTTACCTTTCTCTTTTTTTTTCTTTTAGCATTAAAATGGTCATCTCATTTGTGTGTAGCTGCTAATAATAATGATGATTTTACCTATCTATTCTAAAAATAATATTGCACATTATAAATTATTTTAAAATCTTTGTTTGCTTCATAACTGAAGTGAACTTTAAAAGTGTCTTAAGTATATATTATATAACTTCAGAAAGTCTAGATCTATGATTTTTTGATCCTTATACTTGTAATTGACAGGTTTGTTTTGGAACTTTGATTCTTTGGTTTTAAAAAAATAAAGGGAAAAATGGGATCAATTTTAAGGGTCATTAACTATTTTTTTATGAAAACTATACTAAAAGGTCAAAATAAAGTTATTAGCTTCACATAAGAATAGATATTCTTTATTTTAAATTCAATACCAATTACAAAAAATAATCAAAATAGAAATGAATTCATTTTGTAACAACAAATAAAAAAAAGTTTAAAGTGAAAATTATTTTCTTTGATTATCATTGCCAATAAACTGACAGCACATCATGAAGAAGGCTAGAAAAAGATCTAGTTCATGCTATTTTGCCATGGTATTTCTCAGCATATGTGATCCAGATGAAAATACAAAATAGTCCAGAAGATGTGCCTCTCATCTTCTTGAAAACAGCATTTGATACATGGTAGTTTGCTCTCAATATCATTAAAATCATTGTGGCCTAGAAATTTCAATGCTCTTTCTTCAATGGCAATTACTTTTCCATAGAAATCTTTGAAAACATATTTCTTTCAAACAATGGTATACCAGTCAGTAAGTTGACAACTTTCTTAAGATAAGAATGGTTAGCATTCTAAAATCATGAAGTCTAAATGAAGAATAGCAGATTTATTTTATTTCTTTTTACATAATTCATTCAATAAATTATCTCTTTTTTTTTGCAATTGTAACCTTAGATATATAAATTTTCAGCCATTTATATGTCTAAGATTTATTTCTTTTTTAAAAAGTGAACACAATAATAATAAAGCACTATTAATGAACAACACAAATTTTATTTTAACATTTCTTTATCAAAAAAAAAAAACATCAAAAAACAAAAAAAAAAAAATTATTTATGTAACACATATTTTGTTTTCTATTTATGTACATCTATTTTATGTATCTAACGTACACTGAATCATACATTCTTTACTATTTATCTCAATAATTTCATCGCATTGTTTTAAAGAATTAAGTAAATGTAATGTAGGTAAGTACTCAATTCTATCAGTTCCTGATGAATTTACTGGGATGTATAAACTTGACAATATTTGAAGAGTGAAAAAAAATAAAATAAAAAACATTATACAATGCATACATATTAGATTATGGGTTTTTCTTCTAATATAGTTTTGTCTCCTTCATCTAACATGATATTTATAATAATAAATGAAAGCAAATATAAATTATTCCATGATTTCAATCATTTTCTATTGTTGTATTCAGTTTACCATATATAAGTGTAATATATATATATATATATATATATATATATAATATATATATATATACGCTCTTCCGATATATATTAAAAAATTCAAAAACAATAAATTACAAATATTAATATAATAAGGCATAATAGGGCAAGCAACCTTCAAAACATTTTGATATTTTATATAGCATTGTGTATTCCCCCTTCCCGTAAATTTCACTCTTAAAATATTTGTGCATATAAAAAAATATGGAGAAAAATTATACTATGATTTTAAAGCAAAAAATAAATAATTCTATAACAGTGTTATCTATAAAAAGTTATAAATTATGGTACTGTATTGAGAATAAACAACAAATCATTAAAGAATTGAATATCATGATAAATTATAGTTATTTCCCTTATTTAAACATATTTATCTTCAAAAATCAGTGCACTTTAAATAATGAAGCTTCTTAAATAATAGTAAACAAGGTTTTTTATGAATATAATTTGCTAATACTAAACAACAAATTAATATAATAAATCATATTTTTTGTCTCAATTAATTTATTACATAACAAAACAACAACAAAAAACAATAAATATTTAAAATAACTAAAATTAAACTGAAATTTATCTATTTATTAAATAATGGTTTTTGTAATCAAAATTAACATTATAACAACATTTTTAACAAGCTGTGCAAAGCAAAACAAACAATGTGGTGCTAATTAAACACAAAAAAGTTACATCAATTTTAATACAGCATACATAAATAAATATTAATTTTAAATTGATGCATTCAAAATACAACATTAGAACAATTCACATTCAATAAGTTCCAGAAAAAAAAAATGTGATAATTTTGATAAATGGTGTACTATTTCCAAAAAAATAATGTTAATAATATTTAATTAGTGATAATTGCTTAATAAAACTAATTAATCATTTTTATATTCATCTCACTAATGGTTGAGACAACTAATTAAAAAAAAAAACTCTATATAATATAGATTTTTAACATAACACAAAAATAGAATAATGTTGTAAAAAAGAAAGCGTAGTAATAAATAAATAAATGAGCAATCGTGTGACTGCACACTGATTGTGCAAAATAATGATTAACAGATTCATGACAAAACTCATCATACAGATAATTTATAAATTCAAATTTTTTATTTAATTTTTTTTTTTTCAAGCTGAGAATAGTTAAAGTATTGAAATATATACAGTATAATATATGTCTACATTTTTCTCAATCATGTTTTTAGTACAATGTTGTTAGAATTATTTTGTTGTTCAATTAATTTTGAATTATATATAAATATATTTATTAGTAATGCTAATTATAGAATATTATAAAACAATTCTGTTCTTTTATGATTCTCAAGTACATAGAAAATTATTTGTATTTTTAAAATATTTCCATTCTACAATTACTTGACTGCAAAGGTGTGAAATTCTATAGAAAGAATGACATGAAAAATAAGAATCTCCTACAAAATATATATATCACAGATATTATAAATGGGTTCAATTCTCCAAAATTATTTAGTGTGAATAAAGATTAAGGTTTTAAAAGTTTAGACCAGAAAAAATCAAATCTTAAGACAAATATATCTAAATCATTTTAGGTTTGTGAATGAGATTTCTAATTTGTGGCATTTGAAGATGGTCTTGAATTTCTTTTTTTTTCTAGTAAATAAATGTTTAACAGATTTGTAATAACTAGTCACATTATAACAAATGAAAAAAAAATTGAAAGATATTAAATACCAACTAAATTAAATATTAACTTTAACAGGTTGACATTTTCATAATTCTCCCTAATGACAATTTTTATAAGCATTTAACATTTGATTTTAGTAAACAAACTGTAATTTTATATTAGAATTTAATAAAATGGACTTGATTTGCTAAAAACATAAGTTTATAAACAAAACTACATCCTTAAAATTCATATTTGAACTTTGCAAATATATTTAAAAATTATAAAGTGAAGTACATAGTAAGAACAATTACTTTTTTTTCTTTTTGAAGTAATTATAGCAATATTGCTGAAAAAAATAAAAGTAATAAAATTTTGGTAGTCTTCTCTTAGCGTGTTGAAACTGCAAGAGGGTGTACTTTCTATGCAAATGCACAGAAATATAACATTACCGGGCCTTTTTTTTTTATTTTCAACTTTAACATTATTTTCTAAAATGGAATAATTACGTTTTTAAATTACATTAGACATTTTAGCACCTTGTGACAATTTGCAAACTATTTTTAAACAATTTACGAAACATTATTTTGTAAAAAAATTATTTCCGAAATACAATATTTTAAATTATATTCCACAAATCCACGTGTAGTGCTGGAATGAGCATGGGGGGAGGGGGGAACAGATGGTTTTGCCGGTCTGAAGGATCAGCCAAAAGATGCAGTACTCAATTTATAAACCAACATTATTTTCTAAAATACAATAATTACATTAGTAAATTACATTAGACATGTCAGCATGTTGCACTGGAATGTGCAGGGGGAGGGTGATGGTTTTGCCGGTCCAAAGAATTGGTCAAAAGAGGCAGTACTCTGAATCAAACCAAGATTATGATTTGCAAAACAATGTGCAACCTCAGACATTTTATTTGTCTCGTATCTGCTCTTAATCTGACCAAAAGATGCAGTGCTGTGATCAAACCAAGCTTATGATTTTCAAAACAATGTGCAACCTCAGCCATTTTATTTGACTCATAGCTGTTCTCACACAAACATCTTTTCACATGACTTGTGTAAAATGGTGCTTGGCCTGATCCTTTTGCAATTGTTTTCACATTCTGTGATATGTAGGGAAGTGTGGGGACATGCTTACAATTATTAGTATGTACTAGAATGTCAGTTAGGATGTAAGATCACTATTACAAAGGCATAATTGGATTCCAAACACCCTCACACTATACAGTAGTGATCTGTTAAGTGTGCACATTTGCATAGTGTCATGAAGCACATCAGCAGGCCATAATGTTGGTGTGCAATGCCATCTAAGCCTGCTAATGGCTAATATGAATAGAACTGTTCTATAGCCTATAACTTTCTATGCAAAAGCACAGAAATATTGGGCCGGGTAAATGGCATATTTCTGTGTGTTTATATAGAAAGTACGCCTTCTAGTGGTTTCAACATGCTAAGAGAAGACTATCAAAATTTTTGTTGATTGAACTTTATTTGTAAAAACCAAATGAATTAATGTTAAGTCATCACAAATCTATGAGATTTTCTTCTAAAATTTATAAAATTGATTTATAATTATTAAGATATCACAAAAGTTATGTACTACTATATTTAGCAAGCCATTACTTATAATTTCCTTTCTACCACTTCAACATATTTCTTAACTTTTTTTTAAAAAAATATATTTGACTAAAATCAAAGTGTAATCATGGATACTTTTGTTTTTAAATAATTATTATACAAATATTTTATAAAAATAATCATAAACATTTAAATAAGCTACAAAAAATATACAATTTTTTGCTCATTGCTAGCTATAATAAATGAGGCATTTACAATTAATCTCACAAAAAAAAACTAACAATCAGCCATGTGATGGGAAAGGTTCAGATCTTTGTAGTTTCTTTTGGCAGTAGATTTCTGAACTTTTCAGATTTTTTTGTAACTAATAAATTAATATATTTTCGTTCCAGTTTCTGTTGTCAAAATGAAATGCAAAGGAAGTAGTAAGATGTGAAATACATGTTAGTGCAAAACTAGAGAGACAAAAATTATTAAGAAAAACAATATTTACAGTTGATATTCCTAATTTTCAGAAACATTCTAATGAATTTAAATTAGAACTTACAAATAGGTTTCAAGTATTAGTAGATTTTGAACATGATTCACATTTGAATGAAATTAATATGAAAACAACTGATACACTTTTAAAAACTGCAACAAAAATAGCTGGTTGAAAAAAGCAGCACTTGACCAATAACATTTTTACTGAGACTAGCGAATTTATGAAGAAAAAAAGGAATATGAAAATACACAAAAATGATGTGTTAAAAAGGATTGAATATGTCGAATTTTGTAAAATGATGCAGAAAAGAGTTGAAAATGATATAAGAGTGTATAACTGTGAACTAGGAAGGAAAGCAGTAGAAGAGAATGAAAGTCTCAAGAGTGTAAAACAACATTTTGGTATTGGTAAGAAATTTATATTTGCAATAAGAAAAAAAGCTGGAATTATTACTAAAAAGAGAGATGACATCATGAAATGGATAGAAGACTTTTATCAACAATTATATAGTAATAAAGAACAAATACCTCCTATATCTATTACATCTTCTGAATTGCCCAGAATTTTAAATGAAGAAGTGAGACATACAATTAAATATATGAAGAAAGGAAAGGCTCCAGGTAATGGTAGAATTATAATTGATATATTAAAAGAAGCAGGTGAAAAAATAGAAAATTTTTTAACAACGTTATATACCAAATGTCTAAATGATAAAGATGTATCAGATGATTGGAAGAATGTAGTATTAATCTTAATATTTAAAAAAGGTGATAAAGAAGATATTAGAAATTACAGACCTATCAGTCTTTTATCAGTTTTATACAAAATTTTTACTAAGATAATTACAACTCGTCTACAGAGAACACTGGACTTCCACCAACCAAGAGAACAATCTGGATTTAAAAGTGGTTTTAGTACAGGATATCATATCCAGGGATTGAGAGAAGTTATAGAAAGGACAAATGAATATGAGTTGCCATTATGTTTTCGATTTCTAGATTATGAAAAGGCATTTGAATCTAAACTTTTCTTCAGTGATTAAAGCATTGGATCATCAAGGTATAGATCCAAGATATTGTCATATTTTAAAGAATATTTATAAAAATGCAACAGCAACAATTAGATTAGATAATGATACTGGAAAAGTCAACATTGAGAAAAGTGTAAGACAGGGTGACTCCATATCCCCAAAACTTTTTACAGCAGTGCTGCAAGAAGTATTTTGTGGATTAAAATGAAAAGCTAAAGGAGTGAAAGTAAATGATTATTTCAGTCATTTAGATTTTTCAGATGATGTAGTTGTTTTTGCTAATAATGCTTTAGATCTACAGGAAATGTTGCAGTAGTTATCAGATGAAAGTAGGACTAAAGATAAATGTTAAAATGACTAAAGTAATGTTTAATGGATTTTCTCAAAATATGAAAATAAAGATTGTTTATGATGAGTTAGAAGAAGTTAACAGTTACAAACGCCTTGGTCAGATTATTAATACAGATGGAAACATAATGGATGAAATTAATCATAGAATTAAACTTGGTTGGAGTGCTTTTAGTAGAAATAACTTGATACTAAAAGGAAATATGCCTATGTGTTTGTAAAGAAAGATTTTTAATAAATGTGTTTTACCTGTTCTTACTTATGGATCTGAGACTTGGATACTTAATAGAAGAGCAATACAGACTTCAGACCACTCAAAGAAGTATGGAGAGATGTATATTGGGAGTAACAAGAAGAGATCGAGAACCCAATATATCGGTAAGAGAACAATAAGGTGCAACTGATTTCATTGAAAAGATTAAAGTGGAGTTGGGCTGGACATATTGCTAGAAGAGATGATAGTAGATGGACAATTGAAATCTTAAACTGGATTCTAAGAGATTGTAGAAGACCCAGGAAGAGACCACATGTGAGATGGATAGATGAAATAAGAAAGTGTGCAGGGGTGATGTGGAGAAGAGAAGCTAAATATCTTACTTTTCCATACTTATTAAACCTATTATTTTGAAATTTCCTTGTGAGTATATGACATTTTTAGTTATTAAAATGATTTTAAAGTTTTAAAATACAAGTTCAATTAATATTTACGTCTTGAATATTTTTACTCGATTTTTACACTGAATAAATCACCACACACTACAATCTGTTTGATGTTTTGGTAATTGCTTGCACACATATTAATTTTAATAAATTTATTTTTGAACTGAATAGATCTTTTAATATATTTAAAGGATAGTTTGATTTGTTTTCTCTCCAGTAATTTAAAAATATTTATTGTGTAAGAGATCTTCGAATTATTGTTTGCACGTAAACAAAATGCAAATTTATCTTTTTAAAATAACACGTTTGCTAAATAAAAGATCTATAAACCGAAATGTCTTTAAAAATTGCTGCAAATATTATTTGAAAGTATAAAAAAACAATCACTTTTCAAAATAACGAAAGTTCAGAACTGCCAGACCGATTGTTTTGAAAGATTGCAGTAAAAAGGAAGTCGTAAAACTTACCTTTTTAAAAAATGAAAAAACATTTTTAGAGAAAAAAAAGACATCGATTTTTAAAAGAAAATAATTTAAAAATACATAGATTTATCAGAGAGTGAAACTCAATGTAAGAATATTAAATTTTAAAGCAGATTTAAATAGTTATGGTTTTCTATATTATTCACACCTTCACATTACACGCTATGTTTGTTTTAAGAACGTGGATATAAACCCGAACTAGCAAGCGAGTGTAAATATCGCTTCTAAACGGTGCCATTTTTCCATGCATAGCATGGAGAAACAGTGCCACCTAGTGGGCTAGATTGCTGGGTAGTTGCTGTTTAGCAGACGATGTAAGCTGGATCGGTTTACCTATGGCTAACAGCGCCACCTAGCGGGCAGTAGTGCTGGCTGCTACTTGGCATAATGTTCCTGTGTGTACGCATGGTGAACAGCGCCATCTAGCGGCTGGAACTTAGCATCATCTGCTTTTGGCTACTTGGCATACTGTTCCTGTGCATACATACAGTGTACAGTGCCATCTAGCAGCTGTAACTTCCATTGTCTGCTTTTGGCCCCCTACTCTGAATATTTCTGCAATTTTTGCAGAAATGACATCTCTAACAGTGGCAGGACAGTAATTACCCCAGTACCTAATCGGATTTCTCCATTTTAAAATGGTGATGGCTTCAAGTCACTCGAATTCCATCATTTTTAACACTACAGTAAATATTTTATGTTCTTTTTAAAGGTTATAAAAAGTTCTGCAAGATGCTGCTGTCTCTTGAATTATTTTACAAGTAAAAAATCAATAATATTCAAATTTTAACAATGGAAGGGGTCAGTCTGTTTTTGACACTGATTGGTTGTCAACTATTGATGACAAAAAAACCACTTGTCAATAATTTTTACCACTACAATTTCTTTTGTTTCATTTTAAATGTGATAAATGAATGTTTTAGACCATTTATAAATATTTTTTGACATATTATAAAGTATATTAATAAAATATTCTAAAAATAAAATTATTTAAAAAAATAGGTAAGATTTTAGTAAAAATTATTTACTTTTACTCAACATAAAATTGAGAAAAAAATCACTGACATCAGTAACACTTTTCAGTTGGTGACTAACATTTGTTTTAGATTTGCTGCTATAAAATATTTTTATAATTATAAATAAAACTTTATTTTTGAAAAAAATTTTGTTCACTTTTATAACCTGACAAATTATTAATATACTTTTTACAAATGAAACTAAAATGAATATAATATTAAAAGATGAATATATTTTGCTGTTGATTCTGTAATTTACCAGTCAAAAGTTTAAAGTTTACCTCACTCAGCCAACTGAATTTTTATCATGGAAAAAATTTAATGGGGTAGCTTGACTAGCTATTGTCTCTGCTAGTCCTGCCTGAGCTACCGCTGTCTCAAAATCTAGGTCCACAATCATTATCATTTTTAGCCTCAAATTATGGTCATTTATATCACAAATAACACAAATAAACCAATCACGAAGTGCTTCATTCATGACATTTTTGAAATCGCACTTCAAGGCTAATATACAGATTTGTGTTGCATATTCTCTAGCTGTTTCTTCCTGCTCTTGTATGCTGAGATTAAAATGATATCTCTTCATTATTGTCAAGGGTTTAAAATATTATGTGAGAATTGTCAACACTCTATCAAAATCCAGCACAGCAGGGTTTATAGTCATAGATTGAGACTTGAGTATAGTGTACATTTGTGAACCTATTATGGTTAGTAGTGTGGCTGACTTTACAGTAGGCATTTTTATCTGGTTAGCCTGTAGATAAAATTTCAAACCTCTTTAATTTTGCCAGCTCTCAGGTTGAGTGGAATCAAAAGATTCCATAGATATGTTGTGTTTGGTTAGGCTTACAGGTTCATTTCCAAACAAACAGATACAAAAAGAATAACTATTCAGCAATGAATATGTACAATTTATTAGTCCAAAAATATACACTTTAGTTAAACAAATGAAGAAATACAGTTGATACAATTGAATGCTGAGATAGTCAAGCTGAGTACAGAACTAACTCCTAAGTAAATGATTAGCCTGCTTCATGAGCTCTGGTAAGACTCTTTCAGCTATGTATTTAGCTTGCCTCAAATCAGCTCTAATTCATATGTAGCAGTTTCCAGTCTGTAGGTGGACTTGCCTCACTGCATGGACATTGCAATAATGAATAGATAGACTAACCTTTCTGATGGCAGATGGTTTAATTGAGATCACATTCTGTCATTTAGGTTAGAAAAGTAATTGCTCTCTGCCTTGCCTCCAAAAGATTGACTATTTAATGGCAGATTCCCTACTTTAGTGGAAACATGCGGATTTGGTGTGCAAACCCCAGTGAAGGATTTAATCCCTTTGGGTAGCAACTGGGTTCTACCCAATCAGGTAAGGAATTTGGAATAGTCCACTTCTGTATGCAGGGTCAGATATGACATCCCTCCCCCTGGCTAAAATTAGTTCTGTATGATGTAGTCATCAAGATGTGGTGGATGATGTATTGTCTGCTTTCTTGATTTCTCTGGTTGATTGCTGTTTTTGTGTTTATTTTTTTGCTTGGTGAACTAATTTCTGATTGTTTGTCTTCTCTGCTTGAGGTGTTCATCCCTGGTTGACCACTGCTTTTGTTAGCTTCTTATGTGTGGTTTAGTGTTAGCTGTTTGTGATGGCAATGATAATGATGACCATTTTCTGTTTGCACAACTACAATGTGGAAACACTTTATTTAAGTCATCACTGCTGGTATCTATTTTGTGGATCTGTAGTACATATGACATAGTACTTGTGTCCCTATTTGAAGTTTTATTTGTTTTATATTTTTGTTCAAGTCTGTCATCAGGTTTCAAAGTTGATAGTAAGTTCTTGAGGGTCTGTTGAATAAGTTCTGCAGGAGTCTTCCCTGTAACTGTGCTTGGAGTGCTGCATTTGCAGACTCCTGGAAATTCTGGTTTCCAGCTTCCATCTATTTATTTGGCCAGCTTTTTGTTGAAGTCTTCTGAGTAATTAGACTTCATATTTGATAATGTTGTGACCTGGTTTACTATAGTCACTTTGAATCCTAATTGAATAAACTAGTCATCGCCTAATAAGTTGTAGTGATCACAAGATGCCACTACAAGTGGTTGGCACCTCATCTGGTTATGCATAGTAATTTTAACTTTTTTTCTGATCCCAAAAGTTTTATTTTATTCCATTGATAGTCTGATCTTGACTTACTGCTAGGGCACATTCTTTTTATTAATGATCTCCTAGGTCTTTTTTGAAAGTATAGATAATGCTGACCCTGTGTCAAGTTCCATCTTTACTTGTGTATCATTATTTATGGCAATGGGTATAAACCCAGACTATTCATCTCTGATATGGTTTATACAGGCAACTTGCTTATGTATCTTATAGGTGGCTTTACTGTTTTTTAGGAAAAGGTTTATCTATTTTTGACTTGGATGTTTGTCTTTTCAATTTCAGACATATTGCCTTTATATGTCTGACTCATTTGCAAAACATACATGTTGCCTTGCAGTATGGGAATTCTGTATGCATGTGCTTATTGCATCTATAACAAAGCCATAGGCTGTTTGATGCTGTTTTCTGAGCTGACTGTGTATTTGGGTGACTTAGTGTTATGCTCAATTTTTTTCACTTCAAAATTTGTCTTTTCATGGGATAGCTTCACTTGCTTTGTCTCTTCTAGTTCTGCCTGAGCTACTGCTGTCTCAAAATCTAGTTCCAGAATCATTAACATTTTCAGCCTCAAATTGTGATCATTTATGCCACAAATAAAATAATCACAAAGTGCTTCATTCATGAAGTCTTTGAAATCGCACTTCAAGGCTAATATACAGATTCATGTTGCAAATTATTTAGCTGTTTCAACCTGTTCTTGTATGCTGACATTAAAATTGTATCTCTGCATTATTGTCAAGGGTTTAGGAAAAAATTACTCTGTGAGAATTGTCAACACTCTATCAAAATCCAGCTCAGCTGGGATTAAACCATAAATTGAGACTTGGGTATATCATATGGTTGCGGACCTATTATGGTCATCAGCATGGCTAACTTTACCTCAGGCTTTTTTATCTTGTTAGCCTATTTATAAAAAATCAGACACTTTATATTTGCCCAGCTCTCAGGTTGAGCCAGATCAAAAGATTCCATCTAGCTGATTGCTTTATCCATTTTTATTTATGTGCATAACCACCCATAATTATTTTGAAGATTCCATCTAGCTGATTGCTTTATCCATCTTTATTTATGTGCGTAACCACTCATAATTATTTTGGTTTTGCAGTTACATCACTCAAAGAAGCTTTAAAACCACTAGAGTAAACTTTGGTCACTGTCTTGCAAGTAAACTCTCATGATTAGTTGAAGCTTCAAATTAACATGCCTTTTTGTTTGTGGTCTACTTTATTCAACAGTTTTACTTTTTTTTTCTTCAAAAAAAATCACCATAATGAAATTAAAGGAACATAATTTTTTTCAAAAAGAAACATAATAAAACAAACATGCAAAATACGACTTGGGTATTTATTTCATACATTTAGATCTGTTAAAATTAGCAAATTTTATAATATAATTTCTCCAGCCATGAGGGAAAAATTGTTTGTCTGACTGTACCAGATCTGTTTTAAATGGCGTCATTTATTCTATAATTTTTCCAGCCGTGAGAGAAAAATTTCTTGGTGACTGCGCCAAATTTGTTGTGTTTGGTTAGGCTTACAGCTTCATTTCCAAACCAAGATACATAAAAAGAATAACTATTCAGCAATTAATATGTATAATTTATTAGTCCAAAAAATATACACATGTAAGTTAAACAAACAAACAAATACAGTTGATACAATTAAATGCTGAGATAGTTGAGCCGAGTATAAAACTCACTTCTAAATAAATGATTAGTTTGCCTCAAGAGCTCTGGTAAGACTCTTCCAGTTTTGTATTCAGCTTTTCTTGAGTCAGCTCTAATTCAGATGTAGCAGTTTTTAGTCTGTAGGTGGAATTACTCACTGCATGAATGTCATGATAATGAATAGAGAGACTACCCTTTCTGATGAAATAGGTTTTAATGGAGAGCACGTTCTGTCATTCAGGTTAACAGAAGTAATTGTTATTTGTCTTGCCACCAAAAGGCTGACTATTTAACAGCATATCCCCTACCATACTGGAAACGTGGATTTGGTGTGCAAACCCCAGTGAAGGATTTAAATCCTTTTGGGTAGCAACTGAGTGCTAGGCAATCAGGTAAAGAATCTGGGATAGTCCACTTCTGAAGGCAGGGCCAGATTTGACATCATTTTTATTTAATATTTTTACAGCAGATATAGACCGGAATATAAAATATTCAGAAATTTTGTTATATGGTAATGATAACAAGATCTTTAAGATAACAAGTGATACATGTGATAAAATTAAGTTAAAAAATGATGTAAATTGTTTTGGAAAATGGAACATTAGTAATAGCATAAAAATAAATGTGGAGAAACATATTATGTCGTATATCAGACTCTCTACAAATTTAATACAAGTTATTATATAGGTAATAAAAAATTATGTAAAAAAAACTCACAAGGATCTTGGAATAAATTTTAATAGTAATAATTAATTCAACACATCTTACAAAGGAATACAAAAAAATGTTATAAATTTATAAGAAGAATAGTAAGAAATGGTAAAAAAATTTCCATATAAACAAAATTATATTATTTAAATTTCTAGTATAGCCTGTGATACACTTTGGATCAGAAATATGGAATAGAAACAGAATAGCAATGGTAAACATTCTTCAGAAAATATTTAATATTCTTATTAAATATATAAATGCAAACCTGGAATATTATCTTTCACTTTTAAAACGGAGAGAATTAAAAGATCTAATACTATTATATAATAATATACATGAAACTAAAATTAAATGTAAAGAATTAGCAAGAAACACAAGGTATCTTGAGAAAATTGAACGACAATGGAATTCTGAATACATTTATTACTGTCAATAACAAAATCAAAGTTAGAGACAGACTGCTTGCGCCTAACTCTTTATTTAATGATTCTTGGTCTATGCTTAACTTTCCTGTTACCTTTTTTCCTTCGAAGTCTCAGCGATCTCAGAATGTTGCTATCTTCATAAGGGACAATTAACTTTGTTCCTAATTCATTACTATGTATATTAATTATTGATTTTTGTTGAGCATTAAATTTCACTTTTAAAGTAAAAAAAAAAACGCTGTATTTAGAACACTCTACTTTGCAAAGAATAAGAAAGCTGTACAATACTATTGATGCAAATTAGAAATAGTTATTTTATTTATAAAGATAAATTTATAAACATAATGAAATAATCATTATTAATCTATAGAATTACATACCATTATATAACTTTGATTATAAAGGTTACAAATACAATAAGGTTGTACAAGATTTTATATGGATTAATTTTAAGGGTTAAATTAATTAGATTTCAAGATATATTTTATTACAAATATTTCCACTAATTTTGGATCCAGAGATGGATATTAAGTTTAACCATTAAAGACTTAAAACAATAGTCCAACATAAAACTAAACTTCGTAGATGCATATATATATAAGATTGTAAAATCTGGTCTTATATTGGAAGTTATTCACTGTATTTAAATCAATCTTGATTATTGTTCTTTTTTTATTATTATTATTATTATTATTATTATTATTATTATTATTATTATTATTATTATTATTATTATTATTATTATTATTATTATTATTATTATTATTATTATTATTATTATTATTATTATTATTATTATTATTATTATTATTATTATTATTATTATTATTATTATTATTATTATTATTATTATTATTATTATTATTATTATTATTATTATTATTATTATTATTATTATTATTATTATTATTATTATTATTATTATTATTCAAAGCAAGTTGGCAATTTATATATTTTTTTCTTTCTTTAACATCTTTCAATATTGGGATGTAATCCACTGAGTTAAAACTACTTTTAAATCCAGGTAGTTCTGTTGAAGTTGACTAACTTAATTGGGATTGTTTATCTTCTTTATAACCTTTCATAAATAAATTCATTACTATTGTATTTGTCATAATCATCTTGTATATTCTTTGTCATTTAAATATTTAGTCCATAGCTTTATTGACAATTTTTTATATCTCCATATCTTTTTATGGAGCTGCTTGCTTCTTTATTGGTTTTGTTGCATGTTTCTAAAAAATGTAGTAATTATAGAAGATACTTTATTGTTTTTGTTTGTTATTTTTATATAATTCTTTATGAATCTCATAAACGTTATAATAAACATTTTTCTTTCTAAGTAATACTTATATTTTCTTATTGCTGAAACATTGTCTTCTAATATCAATACGTTGCTGTTTGCACTTTTGAGATTTTCATTATCTTATATAACTTTTCTTTTCATTTCACAATTATATTTTTTTATATCACTGTTAACTCCTTTTGTATCATTTTCGAAATCCCTGTATACCCACTTCTTATTAATGTTGTATATTAAAATATAGTAAGTTTAATAAGTGTATCTATGAGATATATTTTTGATTTCAGAAAATGTCTGTCTAAATTACATTCAGTGATATTGTATATATAAATGAAAACCAAAAAAAAATCCCATTTTTATAACTTTATCATTCTACTGATATTTTTTTATCATTAGAAATTGTACATCTTGTTCAGAAATCATGAGTTATGTAAGTATGAAGCAGAGAAAAGGCAAAATCTTACCCAATACATGGCTAATCTAACTAAAATAGATTACTCACAATTTTGATCAACAGAGACGTAAATAAATTTTATCACCAAATCAACCACAACCACACCAATGGCAACAGGCCAAGAATTATTATACCATACATTCAACCTTAGCAAAATATCTCAATAAAAACAAGCTAAGGACTTCACCATCACATAACAATCACTTCCCAATACAAACAGACTTGCTCTATAATTCCAAGAAAAAATCACACCTGAACTCATCCCCAAGTTGGGTATAAAATGATCTGCCCACAAGCTAACTGCCTAGGCTGCATATTATGGAGAGACAAGGACCAATATTGCCAACAGAGTGGCTCAGCAAAAACACTTTTACAATAAAACTAAAACCAAACAGGAAGGCAATTCCATTTTTGCAGAGCATAAAAAAATAACAGAGCATAGATTCGAACCCATGTCTTCTAACATCGTTTGCTCAGAAAGATGTGATGCTAAATGCAATATCAGAGAAGTATTACACATATCAAGTGATCCTAAGTCCAGTAATCAAAGAGAAGCCTGCTTTGCCCTGTCCCGAAAATGACAGTTATAATTAATTTGCATTATTTTGCATAGATTTTCCTTCTAACAATGCAGGTTTTAACAAGATAGTAGCTATGAATATGAAAGCAAGAAGTCTCTCCAAAGTGCAAGCTAAATTAGTATTTTATATTTGCTTTGATTATATAGCTTCATTATCTGTGCGTACAGCACATATATAGTATTACATAATTCACAAGATCGACAGCAAGTAGAGATTTTAATGTTTTCAAATAAATACTTTTATAAAGAGGAGTGCATATCGCTAGCTGAAAATGAACTTGAAAATATTCACATATGTTGTGATAATTCAGCAACGCCATCTATGAATAATTATACAGTCTGAAGTTCAGACGAACTCAAAAGGATACTTATTGTGTATAGTTAATTAATAAAAAAAGATTTATAATAATAATTTGAGAATAAATAAATTACAATTGTAATAATTATATACACTTAAGTTATATGAAAGAATTACCCTTAATTAATTTTATTTTACATTCTTGTTTCTTTCTGAATTACCATATATATATATATATATATATATATATATTTGTGTACGAACATGACTTAATTAATAAACAGGCAGCAAACGTTAAGATCACGGAGTTGTGGGAAGATTAGCCTTTCAAAAAGATAGTTGACAAAGATATGATGTGATGTACTGTAGCTTCTCCTTAAACAAAGTCAAGAATCTCTCAGCAATTATGCCCAGAGAAACCTGTTAGTCACTTTATTTTCCATTCTCCACTCTAAGTTTTCCCATATTCTGCTCCATCCCATTTCCACAACTTAATCTTTGTCAAATCTATGACCTTTATATTTAAATCCCATTTATCTTTTCCCAAATCCAACTTATGTGATATGATGTATGCACTGTGACTTCTCCTTATATGGAGTCAAAATCTCTCAGCAACTATGACCAGAGAAACCTGTTAATCAATATGTGATGTGATGTGATGCACTGTGACTTCTCCTTAAATGGAGTCAGGAATCTCTCAGCAGCTATGCCCAGAAAACCTGTTAGCCACTTTACCCTCTTTTTCCATTCTCCACCCTAAGTATTCCCATAATTTGTTCCATCCCATTTTCACAACATAATATTTGTCAACTCCATGACCTTTCATATATAAATCCCCCTTATCTTTCCCAAATTTAGCATTAAAAAAAATAACACACTTTCTATATAAGCACTTTAATCATATTTAATCTTCCGTAACATCATTATGTGTACCCTTTCTGCTTCCAAGCATTTACATTGAAGTAACAGATGCCTAATATTTTCTATGCCTTCCTTATACAACTTGCAGTCTAAATCATCCATATTTTTCCATTGACGTGTATATTCCCTTATTGCTAAAGATCCTGTTTGAGCCTTAAACAATAAAATACTTTCCTTACTATTATCATAAATTAACTCACACCCAATGTTCTGTTTACTTATATATATATATAAAATACATATTTTGCGGGTTCATCCATGTTAAAAACTTTTAATATCAATATACTGACGTTTCGACTTGGTCACACAAGCCATCCACAGAGTTATAAAAAGGTAGAAAGACGGTTGTAGAGGCGCTACAATCACTGGTTTGAATAAAACATTAAAAATCCCACCAATAGCAAAAATGTTAAATTTAAGAATGTTTTTTAAAGAAATCTTTCCAAATAGGAGGAAGTTTGCACGTATCATCTCGCTTATTGAAAAAATTGTAAAGCTTCTTACATAGGTATGAATAATCGTCGCATCAGTGTTAGGAGAGATGAGCATGCTAATGCAGTTAAACAACACTCATCATCATCAGCACTCTCACTCCATACTATAGATTCAGGTCATAAAATAGATTTTTTTAGTACCAGGATCATATCCAGATGTGATAATCTCTACCAATGCAAAATCAGAGAAGCCATTGAGATACTTAAAAGGCCAGATTGTATCAATAAGCAAGATAATACCTGCAAACTTCCTCCTATTTGGAAAGATTTCTTTAAAAAACATTCTTAAATTTAACATTTTTGCTATTGGTGGGATTTTTAATGTTTTATTCAAACCAGTGATTGTAGCGCCTCTACAACCGTCTTTCTACCTTTTTATAACTCTGTGGATGGCTTGTGTAACCAAGTCGAAACGTCAGTATATTGATATTAAAAGTTTTTAACACGGATGAACCTGCAAAATATGTATTTTATATATTTAACCCATGCAAATCTTCTATCCCACTCCTCACCTCTATAACACTCAACAATCCTCCTAACACAATCATGCCACCTTTTTTACAAGTATACTGACATATATTCTTTATCCAAATCTTCTGCATACTGAATTACCTTTCTCACCCATCTTGTTGCCTGCCCTTTACTTGTAACTCAATTAAATATTATTTTGGCTATTCTTTTATTATCCATAAGCTGCAATCTACCAACCATTTTCAATTTGCTTTTTGCATCCTTCATATAAAAACTTGACCATCCCATTTCTCCTTGAAATGCCTCCTTTTCCATCCACACCTCTGTTTTTAATGGATGTCTTCCTACTTCCCTTTGTACTTTTTCTAAGTAATCTAACACCCCTTTACTAACATATAACGTATCATTCCGGTATGTTAACCCTGCTACTGCCACTCCTTTCCATACAATTCTAGCTACATTATATCTATTATATGAAAACAGTTAATTTCTTTATCAATCCCTTTCTTTTCTTTGCTTCATTTATCATTTTTTTCTCCCATTCATACAAGCAATTTGTCTTATTAATCAAGATGATTTCCAAATAACTATATTTATTCACCACCCTTAACTTTATATCCCCCAATAAGAAATCTTTTTCTTCCCTTTCCCAAGTATTCACCATCATTATATTTGATTTTTCTTCAGTAAATTTAATCCACATATCTTTACCCAACATTGTGCATGTCCTCAGCATAATTTCCATATCTTCTCTTCTTTCTTCACACAAAAAAACATCATCCACAAAAAAAAAGATACCACAATATATATACTCTCTGGCCACTTATTAACAATATCTCTATCCCTCTTCCTAGTTTTTCTATTGCTCTTTCAATTTCACACACATACAACACAAACAAAATAGGTGTTATAGGGCATCCTTGTCTCAGTACCACCGGATTTTTGACTTTAACTGATTCTATATCCCCTAATTGATATGTATAGTAATTATTTTTATATAATTTCTTAATAACATCCACTAAAGCTTCTTCCATTCCCAGATTTGCTAAACTTATCCATAATCTATTTCAATTCATTCTATCATATGCCTTTTTTCTATCTATAAAACTTATATATAACTGTCTACCTGAATTCCTACTCATATCCATATGTTGTGTAACAACAAATAAACTATCTTCTATATGCCTATCTGACCTAAAATCTCCTTGCATTTCCCCCACTTTCCCATCCATTTTGCAATTCTTCCAGCCACCATATATAGAACAACATTATATAAAACTGATGTTACCACTATCAGTCTATAATTATTTAAGTTTCAATGATCCTTACCTTTTCCTTTAAATAATAATCTTACTCTCATATTACTCTAAGTACCCGGAAAAACTCTCTTCTGTGCCGTCTTTTTAAAACATGATAGTAACTTTACTTTTTTTTCCTATGCCCTAAATTCATTACCATCTCTGCTGCCCATTCCTCTAACCCTCTTGCATTACCACTTCTCAATTTTTTCTCTGCCTCATTCAGTTCATTTTCCATAAACCTAATATTTCCATTACTATATGGTTTCGTATTTTTGTCCTTCTGTCCTTCATATCTAACATCTTTTCTATATCCATTACATAACTATTAAATATTATCTCTACTTATTCTCTACATTTACACTCTATTCCCTCCTCATCCAGTAATACTATTTATTTATCCCCTAAATTTCTCCTTTTAATGTAATTCCAAAATTTTTTACTTCCATCTCTTCCACTTTTATTAATATCATCCAATAATTTATTATTTAGTTTCATTCTCTCTCTATAATTATCTATTTTAGCTATCTTCCTCTTTTCTAAGTACTTTTCCCAATTAGCATTAATATATTTTTCACTTTCTTTGTTTTTAATAGCAAACTTATAGTTTATGCATGCTTTTTTCTTCTCTTTTACACTTTTACTAACTCTCATTCTTCTATTAATTTTATTCTTCTGAATATTCTCACCTAAAACCCTATTTATGACTTTTTCTATTTCATCACACCAGTCCTCATACTCATTTCCAACCAACTCTTCCATGGTTTCTTCAACTTGTTTATTATACTTTTCCAACTTATTCTTATCATTCACTCTCCATCCACATCTTTCACTATTGTTTCTACTTTTATTTCTATTTTCCATCACATTACAAACCATTTCAATTACAAAGAAATTCCGATCACTATTACATACTCTCTCTTCATTATCAAACACCTTAATTTTTTATACTTTATTTATTCCCTCTTTTTCTACCAAAACATAATCTATTGTGTGAGATTTATTATTTTTAGACCATGTGAATTGTCCCTCATAAATATTTGATATGTTTCCAATGCTCATATTTACTCTCTGACAAAAGTTCTACATAAGCTGCCCATTCTTATTAGCTACAACATCAATTTCTTCAATATGCCCATTCATATCTTCTATAACCATTATTCTCATCATTTTCTCTTTAAAACTCTGCACATCCTTATCTATGCACTCATATATGATGTTGTTCCACTCCATTATAGTTTGATATCTCCAGTATCTATATAAACTATAGCCACCATCCATTCTTGTCTTCCCAACCTTATTTCAACCCACAAATATTCTTGGCATTTAACAGTATTTAAATATTTTTTGAAATAATACCTATACCACCATTTTTTTCTTTCTGTTTTCTATTTATACCCTACCATACCAAATCTTTCAAAGCAGGTTCTTCTCTTAGATGTGTTTCCACTACTGCTAATACCTCAAGCTTTTCATTTTCAATTGCTTTGTTTAATTCCTGCCACTTTTCTGGTCTCCTACCACATTGCATATTCAAATACCCAATTTTAACATTTTTTTCCTAACTACTCTTTTATATATATATTTTTTGATTCTTTCTTCTCCATTGTGTTTATAAATAACTTGCTTACCATTAATTTTACAGACCAATCCCCTCTCCACATCTACATTTATATCTAAATCAACTGTCCTTTGTTCATTTTTATCTTCCATCCATTCTTCTTCTTTTTAATGACACTACAATTTAAAATCCCACTTCCCCTTTACCAGTTTCTCGAACTACATTCTTTATAATCAGACTCCCTAAAACTTCACTTCCTTGTTTCTTTAAGTGCAACCCATCTTTACTATAAAACTCCCTCTTCCCAATAAAAAAATTCCACAAATGTAACATCATTTCTCTAACACAATTCTTTCAATCTCTCATTTATAGAACATGCCCCATCTAACATATACATTCTATCAAATCTTGGTAATAATCCAACTATTCCTACTCTTCCTTCAACCATAACTCAAATTCCTAATCAATTCTGTGGACTCACCCATTACTCTCTCTCTGATGACTGGTAATTATTATTCACTTCCATAGTATTCTCTTGCTTCTTTACTTTATCTGTAACATTCCTAATTCTAGCTCCCAGCAAACATACTCTTACATACCTGTTTCTATTTTCCTTTGCAATTATATCTCCACATTCTCTTATTAATGAATCACCTATCAATACTGTCTCATAGTGTACTTTCTCTGATTCACTCACAACCTTCTCTATCACCTTCTGGTCTTTCTTATCTACTTCTTCCTTATCATTCCTACTCAATGATTCCTTTATTTTCTCACACATTTTCTCTAACGATTTTAATTTCGCTTCTTCATAATTTACCTTTTTCTCTATCTTACTTATTTTTTGGCCAACCATCTCCAATGCACTACCTATTTTTCCATCCATATCTCTTCACACTCCACTACAAACACACTCTATCCTGCCTTCCTTAACTATGTTTTGTTTCTTTTTTCCTGCCTTCCTGCCTTCCTAAACTACATTTTGCACCATTTCTCCTGACTTTCTCTTTATGCCATCTACACTTTGAAACCACTTTTTCACCTCTTTTATCACATCCACACACTGTCTACATAACCATAAACCTGATACATCCTTTCTAGTCTTATTTAAGTATTTCAAGTGGAAAACCTCAACACATATATTACACTCTACCACCATATGCCTAATTCCTTTCTGACGATTATATATGCATTGTAAAATACAAATGCAATCCATATTACTTATTTTACAAGCCACCTATTTTATATTTAACTTTATACTTTCTCTCCTACTCTGCAAACCCTTTTGCACAGAAACATAAAAACTTTAACTTTCAAAAACGATTGATCAATAACCATGTGTAACTTAGGCTTCTAAAAACGTTATCTTATACCTCAAAATAACTAACTGTTTTTAAATTAAAATTTAAAAAAAAAACTTTATTAGCAAATTTATACCAACTAATCTTATGTACAACTTAGTTATAGAAATCCTTACATTAACACACATTCAACAAAAAGATTTTTTAAAAACTGCTATATTTTTAAAATGGCGATCAAAACACTTTTTTATAATAATTTTGATCTTTCCAAATTCAAAAAAATGTATCTCTTGATCACAATTTACTCTTCACTTTCATACCACAATTAAAATATTTATATCGATGATTTCAGATGATTAATCACATAAAAAACAGCAAACTTAGCTGAGATTGAAATCAGTGAGCAAACTTTTCATTAAGCTTCCAGTACCAATATGGATGAGACACCCTCATGTGGCCAATTATGACATTAAAATGACACTTCACTCTACCAATAGTTTTTTGAAATATTATTCTGGACTAGATTACATTTTAATTTCTAAATAATGAGGAGATTTCTTCCCATGTATAATATAAATTAATAAACAGTTCTAAAAGTACAAGGATAGTTGAAAATGCTCTAAGTGGATAAAATTTTTAATGTTATACTTTACATATATCTAATTACTGTATAAATATTTAACTATAAGATTATGCATATTGATTTGAAGAAATACAGACATTGAATTATAATATTATTACATACTTATTTGTATGTTTATAAAATTATTGAATGCAATGTTTATAAAAATCATTATCTAAATATAATAAAATTTGGTGCCCAACTATACAAGCACATAGTTTATAAGATAATTAGCCAAAATATGTTTTATATTGAATTAATTTCCAAAACTGATTTCTTTAACTAAAGATTTCAAACTAATTTTGTAGAGTGATATCGGTGCATATAGACTTATGAATGTGGACAATCTAATTATTTCTGGTATAAATTGCTATTTTAAGTTTATTTCATATTGTTTCAAAAATTTGGCCACAAACATAAGATTAGAAAATATTTAATATATTTATAATTATGATAGGATTCACATATATGATTATACTAATAACAACTAATCTGCATTTTTGTATCTGGGTTTGTTTTAATAAATTTAGAATGTATATGCTATATTTATATTATAGTGTATAGATACTGTACGTGGTAGATGTTGCTTAGGTCTTGAATGTGTTCTGAAAGATGATTCTCATATGAAGTATAAAATATGTAAAAAGTTGTAAGTTTCAAAAACATTTAATTTATCTATTTATCTCTCTGCCTATGTATTTATCTATCAGCCTTTCTAATTATATCTGTATCTCTATAATACACATGTATCTTTCTACTATATATATATGAAAAACAAAAAAAAAACAAGTTAAACTTGCTAATGCTTGTATTTATGATCAATAGATGACATTTTACCAAAAACACCATCAAGCATATGTTTGTTTACATAAACGTCAGAGTAAACATTCACTATCTCTATCATTAGTTCCACCTTCAGATCATGATTTCAAGCTAATTTGTTATCATCAGTGAAGGATAGGAATAAGAAACTAGATCTAAACACTAACTCTGAGCGTTTATGAAACAATTTCTATTCAGCTTGCAAGCGTGAATTTTTTAGACATCGTAATGTCTTCAAACTCAGCATAGCAAGCCAGATAGCTATATGGGTCTGAAATCAGTTCACTATCACCACATAATAGAAGCCTCTGCAATATATATCATTGCAAGGAAACCTCAAAAGGTATATTTATGAAAAACAAAAAAAAAACAAGTTAAACTTGCTAATGCTTATATTTATGATCAATAGATGGCATTTTACCAAAAACACTGTCAAGCGTATGTTTGTTTACATAAAACAGAGTTAGTGTTTAGATCTAGTTTCTTATTTTTATCCTTCACTGATGATAGCAAATCAGCTTGAAATCATGATCTGAAGGTGGAACTAACGATAGAGATAGTGAAAGCTTAATCTGATGTTTATGTAAACAAACATACGCTTGATGGTGTTTTTGGTAAAACACCATCTATTGATCATAAATACAAGCATTAGTAAGTGTAACTTGTTTTTTTGTTTTTCATAAATGTACCTTTTGAGGTTTTTCTTGCAATAATATATATTGCAGAAACTTCTACTATGTGGTGATACTGAACTGATATCAGACCTATATACTATGCTGAGTTTGAAGACATTACATGTCTAAAATAAAATTCACGCTTGCAAGCTGAATAGAAATTGTTTCATAAATGTTCAGAGTTAGTGTTTAGATCTAGTTTCTTATTCCTATCCTTCACTGATGATAGCAAATCAGCTTGAAATCATGATCTGAAGGTGGAACTAATGGTAGAGATATGAATGCTTACTCTGATGTTTATATAAACAAACACATGCTTGACAGAGTTTTTAATAAAACGCCATCTATTGATCATAAATAAAAACGTTAGCAAGTTTAACTTGTTTTTTTGTTTTTCATAAATGTACCTTTTGAGGTTTTTTTTGCAATGATATATATATATATATATATATATATATATATATATAAATTATAAGCATAAAGCTAAACTAGTCAATATAAAATCAAAACTATCCCAAATCTAAAATTAAACCAGACCAGCATAAAAATAATATTACAACACAACCTAAGGTTTCACTGCTACAAGCAGACTTCTCAAGTGTAAAGAACTACAAAAAAACCACACATTATATATACTATTAAAAACTACCCACAAATCCATTCACTTCCCATCAACCCTTAATATTAAAAGAACTCTTAAATAAGTTAATTGCTTCAGAATAATACATTTTCAATAATAAAGACTCTTTAATTCTTCTTTTGATTTCATTTCTCTCAAAGAAGACAACCTTAGCTTCATCAAAATCAATAGTGTGGCCTGTATCTTTTTCATGGACATACAAAGCAGAACTAAGATATCTATTTTTAACTCTACTTTTATGAACCTTTATTCTTTCATTTAAACTCAAACTACTCTGTCCTATGTAAACCTTCTTACAAAATAAACAAGGAATAAAATATACTACACCAGGAATAGGGTGTTACATTGAATAATTTATTAAATAATACAAAAGAAGTTTTTGATAGAAAGACTATTCCTGGTGTAGTACATTTTATTCCTTGTTTATTTTGTAAGAAGGTTTACATAGGTCAGAGTAGTTTGAGTTTAAATGAAAGAATAAAGGTTCATAAAAGTAGAGTTAAAAATAGATATCTTGGTTCTGCTTTGTATGTCCATGAAAAAGATACAGGCCACACTATTGATTTTGATGAAGCTAAGGTTGTCTTCTTTGAGTGAAATGAAATCAAAAAAAGAATTAAAGAGTCTTTATTATTGAAAATTTATTATTCTGAAGCAATTAACTTATTTAAGAGTTCTTTTAATATTAAGGGTGGATGGGAAGTGAATGGATTTGTGGGTAGTTTTTAATAGTATATATAATGTGTGGTTTTTTTTTTGTAGTTCTTTACACTTGAGAAGTCTGCTTGTAGCAGTGAAACCTTAGGTTGTGTTTTAATATTATTTTTATGCTGGTCTGGTTTAATTTTAGATTTGGGGTAGTTTTGATATATATATATATATATATATATATATATATATATATATATATGCAATATATATATATATATATATATATATTGCAGAGGCTTCTACTATGTGGTGATACTGAACTGATATCAGACCCATATAGCTATCTGGCTTGCTATACTGAGTTTGAAGACAATTTGTGTCTAAAAAATTCCCGCTTGCAAGCTGAATAGAAATTGTTTCATAAATGCTCAGAGTTAGTATTTAGATCTAGTTTCTTATTCCTATCCTTCACTGATGATAGCAAATCAACTTGGAATCATGATCTAAGGGTGGAACTAATGATAGAGATAATGAATGGTTACTCTGACATTTAAGTAAACAAACATACGCTTGACGGTGTTTTTGGTAAAATGCCATCTATTGATCATATATATATATAATAAACAATAACAACTTAAACATTTTTTAACCTGCCTATAGCTTGCATTTTATGATCACAGATGAAGCTCTACCAATAGCCCACTCAAGCTTGTTTTACAAAAAATGCTGAGAAAGAATCCAAAATTCAATATCTCTTTCAAATTGTCCCCAACCTTTAAACCATGGTTTCAAGCTAATTGGCTTTTTTCAGTAAAGGGTTGGAGAACTAGAAAGTAGATCGAGTTTCTAGTTCTCCTACCTTTTACTGACAAAAGCCAATTAGCTTGAAACCATGGTTTAAGTGTTGGGGAAAATTTGAAAGAAATATTGAATTTTTGATTCTATCTCAGCATTTTTTGTAAAACAAGCTTGAGTGGGCTATTGGTAGAGCTCCATCTGTGATCATATATATTCTAACCCAGTATTATTTATTTATTAGGAAATTAGAAAATGTTATTTATTTTATTTTATTTCTAATATTTTATTTTTATTAGTTTAGTTTATTTGCACTTGTTTATTTATTTGTCTGCACCCAGGACACTACTTTACACAGGTTGTGTTTAAGGCAACCAAAATAAAGCAACATATCCATTAATTTTCCAATATGATCTAAAATACTTTTCATATAATACAATTGTACATTCAATTCTCTTAAGCCATGCCACGATTGTAATAAAAACAATAATTGATCACTTATTAATTTAAAGAATAATTATAATAATATTAATCTCAGGGTTCTTTGTTTCATGTAAGGAAATGCTCGGCAGTATTGTGTTGTCACATATGACTGGCATTCTGGTCGGCTATAGGAAACATTTATTTTACTTAAATTCAATGTGTCTTCATCTCTCATATCCACAGCTATATTATTTAAAGAGATGATAATTCTATTCAATAATGACGTATAATTTTGAATAACACAGCCTTTTTTTTTTCAGAATCTCAGTCAGAATAATAAAAAGACAAGGGTGCTTTTTGTGTCCTTCCATCATCCATGACAACACAATAATATAACTAAGATTTATTACTTAGACAATTTAACTAAATGGGGATGGAATAATGTGCAACCAAAGTTAATGGTTTGGGAATAAATTCTTTTTTTTTTTTTTTTATACAAAGGTGAATGTTTAGTCTTAAGTTTTCAACTCCATAAATAATTATCATTAAACTAAAATATAATGACATATTCCGATCTGCTTAACTTTATTTATCTGGTATATTAAGTTTTTAAGAATTTGGAATGATTTCGGACTCAAGAAAAGGTTTTGCAAATATTGTGCAAACACTTATATTTAGCATATAAAAACAAAAAAAATGAATCTACAACAAATTTTAACAAGACTATAATTTATTATTATCACAAAAAAAATATATGAACATTTATTCAATAATCCCATAGTAATACAAAAATATAAAATATAACTGACATTAATCTGTATACTCTTTTGGTTATGGACTAGAGATTACTACTTCTCCTGTATGCAATCATATGGATTGATTAACTAAAAGTACATTTCATTACCAATACATTGTTTATTACATTTTGGTAACCTTGTAGAAGCTTTTATTCAAAATTATTGACTAACTATTTTTTTTTTTTAAATGATTAATCCCATCATATGCAATACGCAAAATATTAAATTTATTTCTAATACATTTACTTTATTTATGGTCTTTAATGGGATAACCTATTCTAATTATAGGCCATTTATCAGAAGTTACACTTACCATCTTACATTTAACTTAATGCTAACTTAAGTTATGATACAAATTTTATTCATACGTATAATTTTAAATATGAGTATTATTTAATTACTAACCAGAATTAAATATTGCATTTGAATATTCCTTCAGTAAATAAGCGTTTTAAATTATGCAATTTTAATTACTTTCTCCATTGATTTACTTGTCAAATACTAGCAATATTTAGCAGCACAATACAGATATTGATCTTAGTTACTAATGCACTATTTATACTAAAGTGGATCTTGAGGAACTAACACCTCCAATATAACCTTTATCTTGCCCGAACTTTCAAAATTAAGCACAATAATCAACACCTTCCATGGTGGAGCTATCTTTATTTTCACATGAGGAATATGGAATAACCACAAAGGTCTGTAAAGTAATCTACTATATTAAAATATTTTGGTGGTTTCTTGCCTCTTACTTGGGCATACAACGAACACACACCAAATACAATCCTCTCCTGGGATTTAAACGAATGAAGCATACTAAATGCTAGATAAATTCTTGATCGTTCTATCTATGAGAATTGATCACTTGGGCTATAAACATACCCGAACATTATATTTAAAATCTTCCTCTCGTGGAAAACAAAGCTTTTGGCTAGATCATTTTTCATCCCAAAAATAAATACATTATAATTATTACCTATGCGAATATTAAGCATATACCAATGCTATATCTGGGCAGGATAAGTAAATACACTGATTATAATAAACTTATGTTATCGGGTATACTTTGATCAACATCTGAAATCAATGGACATCATAGAATAAAAGTATAATAATTTTAATTTTAATAAAGGAACATTCAAAATAGTTGGTAGCATACTATCTTAAACTAAATAAAGTGGATGTGTTATTTAAGAATAATTAGGAATAAATTCCTCAATTAATACAGTATAAATTTGTTTCAAAACTTTAACAAGAAATATTTTGTTATAGGATTTTTTTTTTTTTTAGTTACTTCTGATAATTTTCAATATTTATTTTACCCCTTAAATATCTAAATATTTTTCTTTTACGTATCTAACATACAAAATTTCTACCTACAATTGTATGTACTAATTAAAACATATTTTATAGATTTTTTTTTCTTTCATATTAAATATCAACTTAACCTATAATAATTATATTAAAACATACCTTTGTCATTACAAGGCTATTAAATATCACTTGACCATACAGACTTTAACCTATGTGATTTAACAAAAATACATATCATTTATAACTTAGTTTTACACAATCATTAATTAGCAAGTGCATACTCTCTCATTAGAAAATGTTTTTCTGTTGAGCAACTTGTCCAGGTGAAGAGGTTTATCCAGTCATATTTCACGAAGCAAGTTTAAAAACAATAAACGCATGGTATTATTTCCTTTAAATAAAAGTTTTCTCTTATTTTGTGCATTTAATAAATTAGGTAAAGAAACATATAGCAGAATTGAAGATTAATTCTTACTTGAATTAAACTACTACAATTTTGGGATCCAAGAAAATAAAATATACATATTCTAACATAACAAACAGTTGACGATAGACGATAAACATACACAATATTTTTTTTTATTGACAATACGTATACTTATTAGCTAGCTTACTTATGGACGAAAATGCGCAATTTTCCGAGAGATTATTATGATAATAACTGCAGTCAATTTACTTGTACATGAAGTTTTAATAATTCCAACTGATGTATAATATAATATATCATTTATTTTTATCATTAAGTCACTAAGATATTTGGTTTTGTTCATACTTTAGGAATTATAAATTTTTTTAACGGTAACTTCTCTGTAAGAATGCCCCTATATGGCTTTTCCTATATTTACTCTGAGAAAGTTTATATATATATATATATATATATATATATATATTCTAATATACTGTATATTTTTAATATATATATATATATATATATATTAAAAATATACAGGTGCATAATTTAATCTTATTTATCATTATTATTATTTCCAGACAATTCTTGGTGAATAAAACATATTTTAACGTATGTAACTACATTACTTGTAAAGGCAGACAATATTGAGAAAGAGCGTGAAAATGTTTCTAGTTGATTTTCCTTGGTTTCAAAATATTTCTTTCAATTATTTTTTTTTCTTTCTATACCAAGAAAATATCAATAAAGGACATAAAGTTAATAAATAATTATTTCTCACTTGGAAATCATTTATCTTCCTTAATTTAGACATAATAATTCTTTTCGTGATTCCCTTAGTTAATTCTGTCATTTTTAACTTTAGCGTGAGACAATAAATTTTTAAGTATAAAATGTCTTTAAATAGGTAGATGGCAAAGAAAATCAGGATATCTTATCAAAAAAATTTAGCCACACATTATATTATTAAAATTTTACTTTGATTACATTTATTTCTGCAAAATAAAATGAAAAATTTGAGTTACCAAATTTCAGCACTGTTCCTTCCTTGAAAACTAAAAGCAGACTATCTATTTTTTTTTTCAAAAAAATGATCTTGATTATGAAATTGGTTGTTTCGTTTTGTTGTTGTTTTTTTTTTTTTTTACTTTAGTGACCTCTTCCAGAAAAATAATCATTTGATTATAAAATAAACAAAAGAAAGGAAAAACCTATTACAATCATATAGTTTTAGTATTATTTACCTGGATTACAAAGTAATTTGACAATAAAAAAAATAAATACATTAAATTAACAATCAGTGATGTATAATTCTTTAAACATTATATTTTTTTTCTTTTTTTTTTTTTACAAAAAGAAATTACCAGAAGTTATTGTGCTTTATGATAAGACACTCATCCACTCTCCCCTCTACCCATCCAAAATCAATTACTGTTTAGCTTTTATACCATATTAATTTGCTCTAATTATTAATATCTCAATTAAATTATTCATGTTCTCTCTTTAAAATGACATTGAGTTATTAAATCTATTAGTTATTCACCCAAAACATGCCAAAGTGAGTGAATAGCATACTTTATTAATCAATAATTACTATTGTTATTTTATCTTTTTATTTCTTTAAAGAATAGCATTGTTTTCCTGCAGAAATAATGCCAAGTAAACCAAGTGTCAATAACACTAGGTTACAATATATATATATATATATATATATATATATATATATATATATATATATATATATATATATATATATATATATATATTATATATATATATATTGTAACAGTCAGAATTGTCTATCTCGCTAACACCCTGCAGAATTCAAACCCCACATACGAAACTGAACATTCTAGGAGGGGTTGCCTTCTAGATATACTAAGTTTGAATCTAAAGTCCAAATTTCCCAGTGCCACCTACATGATAATGCATCTGATGCTACTACTAGTATAACCTTTTACCGGTGTCTGGTGGTCAGGGAGAAACAAAAAGACTCTTTACTAAAATAAGTTTGGGTTGCTAATTAATGTCTATGGATGTACAAAAGAAATGCAGATTATAGATATATAGTCCAAGACAGTGATAGGAATCAATAAAATAACAGATCAAAATTAGTTTTAAATGATTTCAAAAATTTATTTATATAGAAATATATATATAATGCCACTGACTGCTTATATGAGACAGGGATGCTTATTAAATAAATGTTAACATTCCATTACATTACAAAAAGGTTTTAAAGAAAAATTATATATTCTATCCCTCTGGCCAATAGTATTACGATAATGTGCTTAAAGAGATAGAAATATGTGCAAGGTGCTTTGAGTAATTATAAAAGTTTAATAAAATATTTGAAAATTAAGTGTTATAAATTATTTATTGATTTCAAGAATAGCATGGACAAAAGCTTACTAAGCAATAAAGTGGGGATGTGATCAAGACATTCATTTGATAATAATAATTTAAGCAGATGGGTGGTCAGTATTGCTAGTAATGAATTTATTAAAGGATGGAGGGTGTGACACATTTAAATCACGGATGCTTTGTAAAAATAAATATATAAATAAAACAATAGTGAAATATTTGGAATGACTATGGAGGGCAGCTCACCACTAACCTGTAGGAAAGTGTTGTCATGAACAGCCGAAACTTAGCAACTGGGTGATGACAGTATTTAATTCTCAGGTGTGACATTTGAGAACACACTCAGCCTGGGAACTGCAGGAAGTGAAGAAAGAATGGACAGCCATTTAAAATCCTTGAAAGTGAAACAAAGCGGTCTCAACAACCAATTCATTTACCAGCAATACTAAACTAATGTATATTAAACATACAAAATTGGTTCACTTGGATTAAGAGAAATGCCCAATCAAATTCCCAAAAATTCATTTAAAAGGGTCCGCACATTCTCGATGTCAATGATGAACTTTGTAATTAAAGTAGAAAATACAGTATCTAAAATAGGAAAATGCATTCTTGCGGGTTTGAAAAGAAAGCATAGGTTTATTTACGCAATCATGCATTTGGGGACACATTTAATCATTGAACTTGCACATACTCTCATATTAAGTTAAAATCAATAAAATGTACATTTTAAACTATTTGATTATTATATATATTAAAGAATATTAGAATCGCCTTCGAACGAGTGATTTGCAAAATAATAAAATTGGCAATTATTTATAAATCTAAAATATGCCTTAATAGTGGTGTTTTACTTTCAACAAAGGGAATAATTCACTCAGTCAAAGACGATTCTGACACCTTATCATAATAAAATAAAAGAAAGCTTAATGAATAGAAAATATTTACCCAAGGATAGAGAGCAAAACTGTTGATTATATTTGAACACGTTAAAGAAGTACATAATAAGTCAAGGGAAATAAAAGAAAAAAAATTAAAATAGCTATAGCACGTTAGTTAGGAATCACAAGAGCTCTTGGGTTAAATTAGGTTATCTCTGGAGGAGCATTTTCAGGTAGATTGATGGTCGGCAGGTTTAATATAACTCAGCAGCAAAATCTGGAATTGTTCATATTTTTGGCAGCAGCAGCCATTCTGGGATTTCTTACGTGATAGCTTCCGATGGTCTAGAGCAGCCGCCGGCCATTCCTGAGGGAAATAGCCTTCGTGCCAGCTCTACTCTGACATGTCAAGGCTAGCACTTTGTGTGGTAAACATGGTGAAATAATTTGGAGATGAAAACTCAGCTTCAAATATAAGTTCACTGGCACATAGCTAAAATCTCAGGAAAATATGTTTTGAAAAATATTTTTCTAGAATATCACTCGAATCATTTCATTAGCAACACCAGAATAATTTTGGTTAGAAACATTTCATCAGCAAAAACTAGAATAATTTTGGTTAGAAACATTTCATCAGCAAATGACCAGAATGAAGAACAAAAGAAAACCCTTCCTTTTATAGTGGAATTGAACAATAGAACTGCCCTGGAGCATTACAAAAATATATCGGACTTATCAGCTGTAATTAAACCCATCCAAATGTCTAAAGTAATTTAACAAAATTTTAATTAATTTCTATTGTTAATTTCCTTGTCGACATTCGAATTACAAACTAGATTTAATTAAAAATTACTTTTACTAATTAAAGAAAGCCTTAAGTGGACATCTGCTGTATTTTTAGATAAGCTTCTATAACATTAAATAATTAAACTATTGTCCCTCATTTATTTTAACAGAAATATTTGCAATGACTTTTATTAAATTAAAAGAAAATTATTTTACTTTTTAAAATGCAATATTTGAATCTATTTACTAAACGAATATGAATTTTATTTTAAATCAAAAATATATTATGACTGTAATATATTTTTGTAAATAGATTCAAACAAAATAACTTTAATTAACAATTTATAATTTTGATATGTTTAAAAATGCATATCATAGTGTGTGCGCAATTATGACCCATATAACCTACTTTTAAATAAATCTAAATTATGTGAACTGATACATAACCCATAATATTTTATTTATTTGGGCATGAGTTATACTTATATATAATACAAGCATTGTACTCGTGGTTTAAAATTAGGTGGGATTTTCGGTATATAAGTGTATTGCAGACACACTACGATAGATTGGGGTTCAAACTAAGGTATGAAGGTAGGAAATAGGTGAGAAAGGGTGAAACAAAGATCTGCAAAGCAGACCTTACTGTTTCAATATATATATATATATATATATATATATATATATATATATATATATATATATATATATATATATATATATATATATATATTGTACCCTCACTTCCAGAAAATATAATATATAATAAAATGTGTCTAGTTCAGATAAATAGGTATGCTGAGCTAAAATGCATATAATCGATAATAAAGATATTTTATATTAATGTCTAGTATTTAACTAGCTCTAATTAATAAAAAATAATAATATGGTTTGGTTTATCAGTTAAATAAATATTTATTTATTAACTCATGAGACTAGGAAGTGACATACAAGTGGGAATATGAATTACGTTGAGCCAATATTCCACAGGATACCACCTCAATGGCATAAGAATACTATTCCCTCCTTTTATTATCTCAAATAATAATAAATACAAAGCATTCTTACGATTTCAACAACAACTAATTAATAAAGTTAATACTGATAAATAAATCTTAATCTCTTTATTTAATATAATCTAACTAAAATAATCTCAGGTTCTTAAACTAATTCAAGTCAATCGAAAATTACTGTAGTCAAGCATGATAAGGGATTTAATATCACCCTCAAATACACCTAACTAATAATTATACTCTTCAATGTATAACACAATCTTATCTATCTTCCCCCATTATAACTTTTATTAACAATAGTAATAATAATAAAGAAATAATATAACAATCTTTTATCTTTCATATTGCATCTTAAATAAAAATGTGGTAATATCTTATAATCTGAAAAATATATGTGTGGCAATGGATAGCCTTATGACTCTGTGTAATATTATAATAATTAATTTATGATCATAACAATAACAATGATAATGAAAATGAAATTTCTTAAATAAATCATCTTAAGAAAATATTATAATTCTTAAGTAATAATCTGGTTCATATTGTGCAAATATTATGTTTTGGTTCAAACCCTCTGTGATCATCTGTTTGCAATGTGAAAAAATTGATTCCACACATAAATTTATAAAACAAGTTTAACAAATTTTATTACAGTATAATTAACAAATAACTTATTTACAATATTTACAGTTCCAAATAAATCTTTTATCATTACAATTTTCATTATTCTCAAAATAAACTAATAAAATAAATATATAAGCACTTAAGTCTTCACTCCAACTTTTTAAAAAAATATAATTGATCTATTTTAGATATTCATCAGAATTCTAAAAATAATTCAGAATAATTATGGACATACATAACACTTCAAATATATCATTTATTAACTGTCACTATGATAAGTTTCCATTGAAATATGCATCAATTATGAAAACATAAAAAAAAACTACAATATGAATACTTAATCATTTAAAACAGCTTATCACAATAGTACTGTTGTTGAATAACATATCTATTCCGATTCAGGAAAATATTTAGACTCAATTAACAATATAATTATAATCTATTACACTTCTTACTTAGTATTAATCTAATATAAAACAGATGTATGTGTTGATGTAATTCCTTAACATAAAAGAACTTTAAAATATAACTACTTGTTTCATTCTTTGCAGTTTTCTTTCAATACACAATATTAAAAATATGCAATACATGTAAGTTTAAAATACTTAGATTATTTTAAAAATTTCGCAAAACAATTTCACTTATCCTTTACATATCTTAACAAAATAGTTTTACTAAAATATAGAAAATATTCTATGATTCTTTTCCTTATTTAATTTCTCTTCTCAATCTCATTTGTATTTTTATCATCATCTATTGTAAGAAAACCTATCTTATCCTTTTCTAATAACGACTCTTCAACTCTAAAATTATTTATCATTATCCATTAAAATATTCAATTCTGTAGGATGTAATATTAGAAATCGTGACAGCGAACTGATGCATAGGTATAAAGACAAACTAGAGTATTAACTCAATAGTACATATATTAGATAGTCAACATGGTAAAAGTGTATAAAAATAGAGGCATGACTTCTCTGTCTAATAACCTCCACTAAAATAACAATGTTTCTGGAACATTAATATTCAATATAACGATGAAAGACTGCCCACGAAAAAATATACAAGTTACAGAGCTCCGTTATCTGTACCTGCATAATTATTAGGATCATAAAATTATTCCTAGTCCCATAACAAAAAAGATACATTAAAAGCATCTCTTTGGTTTCATTTAATTACTTCCAAGTCACTACCTTTTAAAATTTCTTTATAAATTTTTCAATCTACATCGACAAAAATTCTTGCAACATATTTTTAAAATAACAAATAAATTCACATATAAAGATAACGATCTAAACTGTTCAACAACAAAATGTTACTTCACTTTCTTAAAATTTTTGAACAAAATACAAATGACTGATAACGATAAATGAAATACTAAAGTTCTTTGCAAAAAAAAAAAGAATCATGTAATTATGTTTATTATTAAGTTGTATAATATTAGTAATATGGAATAAAAGTATGCATATCCTTAATAAAAATTTAACTTCTATATATGATATACATGTTGAATGTATTCACACATATCCATACATTCATTCTAAACATTATAAAATGTTTTGACAATCTAAAGAAAGAAAAATACATCATAAAATTATTAATATTTTACATCTATTACCCAAGTGATATTTCTACCTGTTAATCACTTATTAGACATCTTCTTGGTCCACAATCAATAAAAAACATTGCATAATATAACATTCATTCAATGCTATTGTACTTAAAATATTAAAAACTTTTAAAAACTTATTAAATCTTTTGTAAAAATTATAATATTATTAGAAAGTAATTAATTTTCATGTAGCTTTTTTATTCCTAACTATAAATAAAATTTAATATTAAGGTTAGTTAAAAATAAATCAAAAACATAGCTACGTAAACTTCAATGATAAATGTTCTTTTTTTTAAAAAATGTTCTTTTTTTTAATTTCATCAGGATTTCTTTACCAACTCCTTGTAGGTGATTGAAACCCCCAGCACTTGTTGCGATAATATTATTCAAACACTTAAGAATGATGATTCTCCCCTGATGTGGCACATTCTCAGTAGATTCCATCCAAACATCATGAATGGAAATTAAAAATACTTGGAAAACGAAAAAGAAAAGATAAATTTGACTTGGGAAATATGAATTTATTGGTAAAAATAATCACTATATGTTATTGTGAGTTTATAAAAATAATAGACTATTATTTCTATTACTCAGAATAGAGATTATTGAAGATGATTTCAACTTGTAACATTTTAAAATAATTCTTCAAAGTTTTATTACTTCATTAGGATCCTATGCCAGATTATAGTGTCTTTGATACCGTGATATGAATTCAGGCATCTGGATATAATTCTTGCACATTTTTTTTAAATATTCCAATATCTCACATAAAGTAAGTATATAAAATTTTACTCTCAGGATATTTTATTATTTATCCAAGGATATTTCTTTTCCATTATTAGTTTCTAATTATCGGTTTTTCTTGTAATACTATTGCTTACATACAGTCTTTGAAGATAGTAAAGACTTATCATATACAGTATTTTAATAACTGTCTTCAGTTTTCCATCCTTTATCAAATGACAGTTTAAAACAAATTATTAAAAAAATGTTCTTTTCAAAAAGAAACATTTTCTTCATCTTTTATTTAAAATAATATCTATTTTTAAATTATTGAAAGATTTTTAAAAGCTTTTACCATATTATTTTCCAGTCTCAGATAAAACTATCTTTCCAAATAAAAATGCATTGTTACTTTTAACATCTTATCAATTTTTCCATTCAACTCCTCATGTAATCTCCAGCATATTAATTTGACTGATAATTTTTTTTTCCTGTTAAAATTACTAAAATTATATTTTTAATTAAAACTTTTACTTCCAACATCCCTTTAAACAGATAGATATTTCCTCTTTGTACTTCCATGTTTATGAGCTGTTTAAATTAAATTTTGACAAAAAGTTTGGTAAGGAAATTTACCTGCCTAGCAGTGCATAATTTAGCTTAACAAATTTATAACTTATTTATAATACTATCTTTGTTAAAATAATTCAATTGGTACACTTCTCTGTTTTAAAATAAATTATTAGAGAGTTATAGCACTGAATTGACTAATTTAAAGCAGATTTAATTAACAGCAAGAAAATTAACTAACAGATGCAAACTTGACTAACAGAAGCACACTGAAAATAATTGAGCATCTGTATTTATACCCAATTAAATCAATCATCAGATTGCTGGTTAGAATTTCACCTGATGACTAATTTACATATTCAGCCAAAATTACACAATTAAAATAAAAAAAAAACTCATATTATTTAAAAATATTAATTCAAAATTAGTTTTTACACTTTATTAAAAATAACCAAACATTTTAAAATGACTTTTAAAAACAATATTTTATTAATTTATCCCAGCTTTAGTTTTTTAATGTATCTAATTTTTTTAGAACAAAAATCTAATTTTTATTAGGAAAGTTGTAACTTATGCCACATGTGGCTGCTGGGTGATGCTGCAGTACCATAAACAAGTAACAAAAAGCCTGCAAGTGATAAAAAATAAAAATAAAAACACTGAAATCAAAAAATTACCAAGGCAATCAAACAAATTCATTGGAAGTACAAATTATAAAAAAGCAAGAAAATACAATAAATTTCAAATTAAAAAAAACAGATATTGATGAAAATACAACCATTCACCCCCCCAAATCAACAATTTGTCACTTTTGAGGCAATGTATATCAAACAAATACATCGAAAGTACAAATTATTAAAAAAAACCAACAAAATGCTATAAAATTCAAATTAAAAAATCAGAAATCGGTGAAGTAGCTAACAAACAACAAATCATTGAAATTGACAAATTGAAATAACTAAATTGAACAAACAACAATGGAGAAAAATGGGAAAATCAAAATGGACAAATTGAAATGACTAAAACAAACAAATCATTGATGGAACAAAAAATGAATAAAAAAATCCCCTCAAATCATCGATGGAACAAATTATAAAAAAAACCAAGAAAATGCTATAAAATTGAAATTAAAAAAAAACAGATATTGGTGAAAATATGACAAACCTGTCCTCCCCCCAAATAAAAAATTCATCACTTTTGAGGCAATGTATATCAAACAAATACATTGAAATTACAAATCTAATAAAACGAAAATGCTATGAAATTCAAATTAAAAAAACAGAAATCAGTGAAAATAGCAAACAAACAACAAATCATCAAAATGGACAAATTGAAATGATTAAATCAAACAAACACCAATGGACAAATGTGGGAAAATCGAAATGGACAAATTGAAATGACTAAATCAAAGAAATCATTGGTGGAACAAAAAATAAATTAAAAATCCCCTCAAATCATCGATGGAACAAATTATAAAAAAAAACAAGACATAAGTCAAATGTAAAGATTCCCCCCCCCCAAAGCATCAAAAATAATTAATTTTCAAAAAGATTCTAAAGTAGTGATTAATATATATTAAAAAGCAATAATAAATGTACACGGGAACTTATATTTGTCAAAGTAATTATATCCTGCTTTCCAATTATGGAAAAGCATTTAAATATTTTTAAAATAGATTTATAGAAATCTTGAAGAAAAATTTTTATCCAATTTTTGTCAAGGCTGATTTGTAGCAGGTTACGTTATTATTTTCATCCTTCTTGTAGCACATGTAAGTAAGAAATAATGCTTTTTTTCAAACAGATTTCATTCAGAACACTTAACTAATAACAACAGATGTAATAATAGTTGTTATTTGCTTTAAGAAAAAAAAGAAAGATGGCACAAAATTAAAAGCAGGCTTTTGGTATAAATGTGAAGAGAAGTCTTTTTCAAACACATTGTGCAGATGAACAACAGTGATTATTTGGTTTTAAAAAATAAAACAAAGATGGCACAAAATTAACAGCAGGCTTTTCTATGGCAACACATGTCACAGTTGGTACATTTAAAATGACATGTGATGCAATAGACATTTTACATGAAAAATATAATTTCTTGAGCTGACAAATTTACTCAAAATGTATTTGAAGTAGTCTTTTGAAATATCTGTTCAGTTTTATTATGACATATTTAGTAATTTGCATTGCTACAAATAGAAGTTGTTGGGATATTTTTTATGGTGTTAATATGGATTATTTTTTACAGACATTAATACAATCTTAAACTTGTGCAAAGTTTCAGTCAACATTTCAAAATGCATACTGAAATTTAATTATAGTGATATAGTGTGTCTTACCACTTATATTTAATTATAGTGTGACAATACTGTCTTACCAGGTGTTTGAAAAAGACTTCATACTTACATCAAAAGCCTGCTGTTAATTTTGTGCCATTTTTCTTTTATGTTTTTCTAAACCAAATTACGATCATTATTACATCTGTTGTTATAAGTTAAGTGTTCTGAATGAAATCTGTTTGAAAAAAAGTGTTATTACTTACTTACATGTGCTACAAAAAGCTGAAAATAATAACATAAGCTGCTACAAATTAGCCTTGACAAAAATTGGGTAAGAATTTTTTTTGAAGATTTCTATAAATCTATTTTTAAAATATTTAAATGCTTTTCCATAATTTGAAAGCAGAATATAATTACTTTGATACATATAAGTTCCCATGTATATTTATTATTGATTTTTAATATATATTAATCACTGCTTTAGAATCTTTTTGAAAAGTACTTATTTTTGATAAGGGGGATTTAGATATAAAGCTGTAGAGTTGACAAAGATTATGTTGTGGAAATGGGATGGAGCAGAATATGGGGAAAATTAGACTGGGGAATATAAAATTAAGTAGCTAACAACTTTTTCTTGGTATAATTGCTGAGAGATTCTTGACTTTGTTTAAGGAAAAAACTACAGTACATCACATCACACCAAGCTTAGTTCACATAATTACTGAGAGAGACAGAATTTATGTGAACTAAGCTTGATAGTGGGCTATTGGTAAAGCTCCATCTAGTAACATAAATGCAAGCTATAGCAAGTTATGAAATATATAACTTGTTTTGTTTATCATGAATACACCCTTGAAGGTTTTTGTAATGATATAGATTGCAGAGGCTTTTACTATATGGTGAAACTGAACTGAATTCAGACCTATATAGCTCTCTAGTTTGTTTGGCTGGATTTGAAGACATTTACATACAGGACAAATTCATGCTTTCAAACTGATAGAAATAAGTTTCATAAATACTGTTCAGTAGAGCTGGAATTTATATCTAGTTTCTAGTCTTCCTGCCTTTTACTGACATGGGTCAATTAGCCCAAAAACATGGTTTAAAGGTTGGAGACAATTTTGAAAGAGATATTTAATTCTATCTCTCTCAGTATTTATGTGAACTAAGCTTGATAGTGGGATATTGGTAAAGCTCCCTCTAGTTATATATATATATATATATATATAGCTGCCTTTCTATATGTCAATAGACCTATATATATATATATATATATATATATATATATATATATATATATATATATATATATATATTGTAACAGTCAAAACATGTCTATCTTACTAACACACAACAGAATTTAAACCCAGGACATAGAACTCAGCACTAGGAGAGTTACCTCCCAGAAATCCCCAAGTTTGAATCCAATGTCCAAACTCCACAATGCCCTCTATGTGATAACACATTTGATGCTACTAATAGTATAATTTCATGCCGGTGCCAGTGATCAGGGAGAAAATAAAAGACTCTAAATCTAAAACAGCCCTAGGTTAATTTAACAATAACTTATAGATATGCCAAAGATAAGTTTAATGTGCTATGTAATTTAGATTGCACCCCGAATAAATAAAGAAAAGAAATAAATTTACAAATAAGATTTTAATAATTTGATAATAAAATAGTTTAGCGATATAAATTGGATTAGCGATATACAATAAATAACAATATGGCTGATACCTCATACTTGGGTTCATTTAGATAATGTGTCTAAAATATATATGAGTCAAGTAAAGTCTAACATAGTTTGAAATATTCTGTATTTATAATTGGAAACTTAAATGGAGAGCGAGAGTCGCTCGCAAAGTGATTCACTAGATTATAAGATCGAGCTATACTGAATGGATTTGAAATTCATTTAAATAGAATTCTTTTAATAATTAATAAGGGAACTATACGGTGGTGCCAGCGAATATATGCTGAGGAGGGGTGCAGTTTATGAGTATGTAACTTTACGAAGAAAAGATCATGGCATTGGATAGGCATTTCGCCTTTTATTTGGGACATCTCTAGCTCAGTCACAGCTCAAGCCTGGCCCGCACCCAGCAGCTTTGTAACTGTGGGGTCATATGGAAAATAATTCCCAGGTGCCATTGTAACACTGTACTGGGAAACGAGTAAAATAAGGGGACGGATTTAAATGATGATGACCTTTGCCAACAGTAAGATTCCAACACCCATGCATATTTACTAGCAACACAGTTTAATTTTAAAAGATTTAATAAAATAAAGGGCAATTTATTAAGGAACAGAAATAGTTCACTCTCAACTTTCATATTGTAAACGCCAGCAGACTCTCAACAAACTTAAGATAAATATTTATTCTAACAAAGTTATACTTATTAACAAACTTATTATATGCAAAATACTTTAAAACATTATTTAAGAGATGGGAGGGGGAAAATGTGTGTTTGTGGCTTACAAACTAAGATGGCAACCACGCATTATTTAACTTCCCTATATAACTCGCATTTGCCTAATAGAAATTAAGTAAACATTTCATTATAATACATTTAAATAAGACATTGATAATTATAATAGAAAATCAACCCAAGCACAAGTTCAGGATGCATTAAAAAGAAAACAACACTCGAATAAATACATTTAAAGAATATACAAAAATTATTAGCTATATAGCTTGGAAGTTTCTGAGAGCTCGGGTTGATTTTAATTACCTTGTTCTTTCCTATTCATCCATGGGCATTTCCAAATTGGTAGCAAAGTTCTTACGTAAAGTTATGATTTTCCTTGGTTTATTGTTCCACAGCAGCAGTTAGTAGATTTCAGGAGCAGCATTTCTTTGGGCTGGTTCAGTTGGATTTGATGATACGGTGACAGGACATCGGATTTTGAATGATGGACAGCCAAGGCACAGGGCTCCCAAGGGAAAACAGCCTACCACCCTGTTACCCCAACATTCTGAGGTTAAATGATTTTAAAATGGATTTACTGTCAAAGCAAGCCGATCAGTCCAAAGATGCGAATAAACAAGGAATCGGAAAAATAGTTTCAAAATTTACAGAAAATATAACTTCTGCTCTCACAATCAGGTAGTTTAATTAATAACTCTCTCTAATAAAAATCTAATATCAATCAATCAGCCCTATTTATATGCTCTCTCTGATTACCATATAATCCTGCGGTGGTAAAATCCATTCTTTAGTTATTGATACATTTGAAAACATGGACTACATTTTCTAATTAAAATCTGTTCGTAAACACTGTTTTAATCTTATCAAATCAACTAGTAAATCTGGCATCAATATGGTTGAAATTAGCCACTATTGTTCTTTCCTTAACCTCACTGAAATAATGAAAATGGCATGTTTTTGAATAACATTTTATTTTATAAAACTCTCTTTTTTAATTTAATTTCCAGAAATATTTATCAGTGATATTATTTTATTAAAGGCAAATAATTGTAGTGAAATAACATCACAAAATAAATCTATTTAAAAGAACAACTTTTAAATAAAATATTTTCATAAATTTTAAATATTATTGCAGTATGTGTGTAGATGAGAATATGCGACCTACTTTATTGTACAAGCATATATACATAATATATACTCGACGGTTTGAAAATAAAACCGTTTAAAACAATTTTAATTATTATAAAACCCCAGGCACCCCATTAGACATATAAAGTTAGGCAGGATTTCAGTAAATATACCCAGTACACACACAATATGATAAAATTAGGGTTTTAAATAAGGTATGAGGGTAGGAAACAGGAAATAGGGCATATCTTACTGATTCGATATGTATATATATATATATATATATATATATACTGGACCATATTTCCCTGTGGAATTCTGCTCCTAATCTTGCACTGAGCATAAAGTGATCAATATTTAACAGGGAAAAAAATGGATATCAATTTAGCCAATTGTCTGTACTCATATATATTGGTACTTCTATCTAAAGTGATAGAAAGAGTGAATTGGCAGATCTCTTTCAATTAAAAAAACCCATTTAGTTAATATCTTACTTGAATGCCTGAATGCTTAGGACCTATGGTAAGTACATACCTTTGAAAAGTCTATTTACAAAACAGCTTTTGCATGCCACTTCTAGAAAAGAATAAAAAAATAAATGCCCCCTTCCTAGAAGGATGTGTAATACCATATGTTCAGCAGAGCACAAGAATAAGATTTAACACCCTGGTAGAGAGATAGCTCAGTACTGGTAAGTTAAATGGTTTTTACAGGTATGTGAATGATAAGGAAAGAATACATTTTATCAAATACATAATAAGACAAAGACAAACCCAATTTAATATTATGATTAAATATTTATTTAATATCAAATACCCATCACTGTTTCAAACTTATAATGATATAAAAATAAATAAATGAATTATTATCACAAATTCGTATATATATTTCATGTTTTAGAATAGATAAATATATAAATGCAATTTAAATGAACAAAAAATATAATAAATCTTTAAAGCTATTTACAATGTTTCATAAAGAATAGAAGTGGTCTGACCATTTAACCCTGTAGAATAAGATTCATCTTGTGTGATTTGATATATTTCCTCATATAAAAGATTTTCAGTTATACAAACATACAATTCTACCCAGGACTTTAAAACCTGTTTCATTGATAGCAAATATCATAAAAAAACAACAACTATGCATACATATATTTGCAGTATAAAATATTTTATCAATTTCATATTTTACAACAATTAGGTTGCATTAGCTCAGATACCATAGAGCACTCAACATGAGGTGCCGTATCTATTTGCCTTTTACAATAAATTCTTATACATGTATATACGTGCAGCACATTTATACACTCACTACTATTATAAATATTAAGTTATTAGTGGACTTGCTGATGGGAAATTTACAATGAATAAACCCCATTGACACTCATCATAAGGTGCTGCAGTGACAAAAAATAACTTAAAAAGATATACAGATAAATACATTTTTAGATAATCAACATGAGGTATCGTATTTACCAAATATTACAAGTGTATGTGCGCATATATACATATGTATATTTATGTATGACAATTTTCAACATGGAAAAAAAACAAGCAGCAATAAGTTGGGATATAAAAAAAAATGAATTAAAAGGTTTAAGTAAAACCTGTGTAATTATGACTGTAATAACTGTAAATCCAATATATACATGCAAGAGACAACTCTTTGTTATGATTAATAATAATAATAATAATAATAATAATAATAATAATAATAATAATAATAATAATAATAATAATAATAATAATAATAATAATAATAATAATAATAATAATAATAATAATAATAATAATAATAATAATAATAATAATAATAATAATAATAATAATAATAATAATAATAATAATAATAATAATAATAATAATAATAATAATAATAATAATAATAATAATAATAATAATAATAATAATAATAATAATAATAATAATAATAATAATAATAATAATAATAATAATAATAATAATAATAATAATAATAATAATAATAATAATAATAATAATAATAATAATAAAATGATATATTTCTAATTATCAGAAATATCAGAATTAAATAATTTAATATTATCAAATATTTTTAAAAGAAACTTATGTAGGAATCTTCATTTTCTCCTGACTGGGCTCTGAGTGGGCTTCAGGTCAACTGGCTGTGTGGTGAGGATTTCATCTCATTCAGGCATGGGTAAGGCAGATTTTGTCATCATTGTGGCCAGCTGAAACTAGCATGATCACATCTTGGTGATTTGGACAGAGAAAGTGTGGGTGGACCAGCTGGGTTTCTACCCCATGGTCATTTTAGTGGAGGCTCTGGTAGATTTCTCGATATTTTGTATCTGCTATGGGATGATAATTATTATTAAATGTTCATTCGCTATCTTGAAAGATTCATTAAATCTTTAAGCAAACAAGAGTTCTTAAAAGAACTGTATAATGGATTTCTTCTTGGAAAATATCAGCAGTAGTCTAGTCCATAAATTAATCTCTAAGTGGCTAGGTGATTGAAGAATTCCGGAGCCAAATTAGTGAACAATGTGAATGCCAAAAAATAATGAATCCCACAACACTGAAAAAAACCTATGACCCCACTCATTCAGAACCAATTTAGGCACCCCCTTGAGAAGTATGAATCAGCCAACCCTTTTAATTTAACTTATCACCTAGATTATAAACATTTCTTTCTATTTTTCCGATTAAATTCTACATAGCAGGGTTTGATATAATGTTTGGGTTCCATCTTGAATACTCAGGGCTCTTCATCACAGATATCAATTCAAAAGAATTTCTGTTTTATCTATAAAATCATAATATTTTAATTACAACATTTATTATCAATATTTTGCTTTTGTTCAGATTTTTGCCATAGCAATTAACATTTTTTTTCTATTATGGAATAAGATTACAGTTTTTAGAAAAGTAATTAAAAAAATAAAAAAATAAATATACAAGTATGTTGGAACAATTGCTTTAATTATTTATTTTACTAATATGTTCCAAAATTTGATCCATTTGTTTAATAAAGTTTACCTTTCTCTATTTGAATTTTTCAAAGAAAAGCAAAATACATAAAATGATACATACTAAAAATATACAAAACAATAAAAATAAAATACAAAAAATACATCAGTTTATTATATGTGTATTTGTGTACAATATTTCAAATGTGTGTGTGTGGGTAGTCTAATGCTCAGATGCAACTTCCATTATTAATATAGCACATTTATATATTTGATGTGCTTAATACAAACTTTGTGCAAAAACATTTGATAATTCCTGGCACAATATATATATATATATATATATATATATTGTGCCAAATTATTTTTATGTTTTTCATATATATATATATATATATATATATGAAAAACAAAAAAACAAGTTTTACTTGCTAACGCTTGTATTTATTATCAATAGATGGTGTTTTACTAAAAACACCATCAAAGCATATGTTTGTCTACATAAATGTCAGAGCAAGCATTCACTATCTCTAACTTTAGTTCCACCTTCAGATCATGATTTCAAGCTATTTGCTATCATCAGTGAAGGAATAAGAATAAGAAACTAGATCTAAACACTAACTCTGAGCGTTTATGAAACAATTTCTATTCAGCTTGCAAGCGTGAATTTTTTAGACATTGTAATGTCTTCAAACTCAGCATAGCAAGCCAGATAGCTATATGGGTCTGATATCAGTTCAGTATCAGCACATAGTAGAAGCCTCTGCAATATATATCATTGCAAGAAAACCTCAAAGGTACATTTATGAAAACAAAAAAACCAGTTTTACTTGCTAATACTTGTATTTATGATCAATAGATGGTGTTTTACCAAAATCACCATCAAAGCGTATGTTTGATGGTGTTTTTGGTGAATCGAATATGTAAACAAACATATGCTTTGAAGGTGTTTTTGGTAAAATGCCATCTATTGATCATAAATACAAGTGTTAGCAAGCAAAACTTGTTTTTTTTTGTTTTTCATAAATGTACTTTGAGGTTTTCTTGCAATGATATATATTGCAGAGGCTTCTACTATGTGGTGATACTGAACTGATATCAGACCCATATAGCTATCTGGCTTGCTATGCTGAGTTTGAAGACATTATGATGTCTAAATAATTCATGTTTGCAAGCTGAATAAAAACTGTTTCATAAACTCTCAGAGTTAGTGTTTAGATCTAGTTTTTTATTCCTATTCCTTCACTGATGATAGCAAATAGCTTGAAATCATGATGTGATGGTGGAAGTAAAGTTAAAGATAGTAAATGCTTGCTCTGACATTTGTGTAAACAAACATACCCTTTGATGGTGTTTTTGGTAAAATGCCATCTATTGTTCATATATATTTTATATATATATATATATATATATATATATATATATATATATATATATATATATTGTAATAAACCGACAAATAGACAAACAGATAGCCGACCGCATTGTGGCATCAAAATGTAATGGAATATGAATAAATGATGAAAATCATAATGGAAAATAAATTGATGAAAGAAGGCCTTAAACATAGGTGTCAAAAAAAAAATTTAATGGGCCAATGATGTACTATCAACAGTTCTTGAAGAATAAGCTATGTGTATATATAGGTTATACTCATCGATTCCTCTAAAGATTCGACAGATACTGACAGCCAAAAGAATGATTAGCATTTCACAATTTTGAGATAGATAAAAGAATTCAACCACTGCTCTTAAAGTATATAATGTTCCATGAACACTCAGGTGATCATCACATTTCAATCTTTCTAAGCTACTGCAACCCATAATAGTTTTCTGCAAACACTATTGCACTGCCCTGCTTACATCCAAGTCTTAGGGGCTACTATTTAACAAATATTGCCTTGCTCTCTTTGGAGTCTCAGAGGCAAAATCATGGCAGGACTACTGTTAACTGCTTCATGATAACTAATAACTAATAACATAATTTGTGCTGGAGCAGTGAATAAGATAAATCAATCATGAGTGACATGAACACATCACATCCTCAAGACAATGACAAAAATTCCCCATCCATCATCAACACTTGCAATAGAACCAACCAAACTTTAACAATCAAATATCCAATCTAACTTTCAAAACCCTAGATTTTCTACAACACAAATTTTCCATATATGGATAAAATTACTACTCCACAATTTAACGCCATCAGTGTAATTCTAAATTGAAACTAAGCTCCAAAAATGTAACAGACCGTCAACCCATCTCTAACCATTCACCTAAATCCATCCCATTACATTTACCGAAACATGAATCCGGTCATCCATGGAAAATTGGAAAGATCCAATAACACTACAACCAAGATGGATCTTTACTATCATTCAACCCCCATTCATTTGGCAATATGCACAGGATCCACCCAACTTTCATGTCAATCCAACAGATTCCCTAGTATTTAAACTCAGTCATAATCTGAGTAAATACTCTGTTCAGGTATAAATTATAAGAATATATCTAGCCAAGGTGGGCAATGACTTGATGTTATGGTTTATATAGTACACTTATTGGATACGTGAATTCAATGATGTATTCTCAACAAATTATAGATAATCCTTGATGTAAGATCAATTAAAATCAACAAATTTATTTTATCTTAACATAACACATTTCAATACATAAATATACATTTTAAAACACCAAAAATATGATTCCTACACTTCCACTCAATCTCATTAAAATAATAACACAAAAAAGGAAAAATACATAAAATAATATCATCAATTATAGATCATTCTTGGTATACATAGGTCTCTACCTTTCATGCCAACATATTAAAAAAAAAATTATGATCTTTCATACCAATCTAAACAAATGACATGGTTTATTTATTTATTTAAAAAATAAGGTATCATCATATCAATATATAAATTATTATTTTATATATATAATTGAATTAATGGGTTCGTATGTTACTATTATAAATCATGAGAACTGGATTTGCCATCAATTGATTTTATAAGTAATTGTTAGTATGGGTCTTGTTAATAAAGGGTAATTAAGATTTTATTAATAATTAATTTTGTTACTAAATGTAATGAATCAAAAATTAGTCTTACCTTCATTTATATTCATTTCATCATAGTCTAGTCCTTCTCTTTTTTAACAGAACCATTTATATTTTTTTCTTATTTCAAAAAATACATTTTATATCATGAAATGCATACATCTAAATTCTTTGGTACTTCCAGCTAAAAAAATCCAATGTGGAAGTAAAAAAAATAAATAAATACATAAATGAAGAAGAGAAAACCTTAAAATTTTATAGCATCAGTATGTTAACCATAACAAACAAACAGTTACATGTCAACATAAAATTATGAACGATTTAGTAAACATCTTGATCAAACATGAGCATTTTCTTTAAATGGAAAAATTCATAATAGATTGAGAATTTTCAGCATCTTTTATTTACTTCATTATCCAAAGTAGTGTCTTCTATGATCTATCCAACTCATACAAGTTGGCCAAGTAGTTTGGATAATCTTTGATTTGGCCACTTTCATTATTGATCTATACAACTTCACATAATATATGGTTGCCATTATATATATATATATATATATATATATATATGTGTGTGTGTGTGTGTGTGTGTGTTGGTGAGAATTCACACCTATGGATTGTGTTCCTCACCCTCTGCAAAACCCGTCTGAGTTGCCTTGACCTTTCACAATGACTTTTAGCACACCTGCATCATTTTTCCATTAGTATATATATACATAAAATTCTTTCCTTATATCGGCAGTAGAAATGTTTTAACTATAATAAACAAAATACAATTAAAGTCATTTTTTTTCCTTTTGATGTTAAATGTTATTAAATTTAAAACTTCGAACATTTCCAGAATTATCAAATGCTTGATTATGTGAATGAATATTTTATTACATATTTTTTTATAGAAAATAGTTCAATATAATTATCAATAAAATAAAAAAAATATTGGTTCCTATTATGCTTTAATCAACAGGTTATAATTTGTTTGTTTGTTTTAATTTTCATAGTTTATACGAAAGTTCAATCTCAATGGATGTATAGTGATATTCCTTCGTTTCAGCTTTTTTTTTACATATATAGATCAAATAAAAAAAAACTTACAGTTCCATGCATCTTTGTTCTTTCTTTAAAATGCTGAAAACATTTTACCAAAATATGATAGTCAAATTATCTGAATTGCTGTCATTAACGAATATAAAAAAAAATCTTGCATATAACTTTTTCTATATGTTTTTTAACTTTCCAGCCATTAGAAAACCAGTGAAAAAAAATAGTTTATTTTTATTGTTATGGTTACTGTATACATTCTATTAGGGTTTCCTCTCCCCTTCCCAATTTATAACACTAGATTACAAAATTGGCTTTTTTTTTCTACAAAACTTTTTCAACTATTTGAATAATTTCGTTTTGTCAAATATTATTTTAAAATATTAATAAATGAAATTTAGTAACAAATTTATGATTTTGCTTCAAGCATTTCCAGTTCATTAAACTACAATATAATTTTTTTATTCATATTGTTATATATCATCAATTTGATCTGTTCAATAGATGTATTAATTTTATAAATCAACACATTCATGTATATATTTATGTTCAAATGCATTTAATGGTAAGGATAGGAATGAGATTTATAGTGATCCTTACAATATATATATATATATATATATATATATATATCACTATAAAGATCTCTATATATATATACATATATATATATATATATATATATATATATATATATTGTAAGAGACTGCTTACAACTGGTCTACACACCTGACCCAATGCCTTCTTCAATATTTGAATTCAGACCAAGAAAATTAAAGATCTTATTTGCTGGCTTATATAAAGGTAGTATATCTACATAGAGATGTGCAGATAAACCAATGTGTTTGAAGTAAAATATCCTGCATACTTAAATACAAATGTGATATATCCATTTGTAAAATATAAGATAGACTAATGTGTTGAAATATTATTTTTTTAATTTTATCTATTGGGAGTAAGCAAATAAATTTTGTTTACATGGTGCATATATATATATATATGTGTGTGTGTGTGTGTAGATAAACATTTGCATACAAACTAATGTGTTTGTTTATTGGTAGAAATTAATTCTATTTCTATTTCTATTCATTTAATTTTATTAATAAAAAAATACTAATTGACTGACATAGAACAGACATTATTAAATATTAAATTTATATGAGGTCAAGATTTTTAATAACTGTTCAAATTTGAAATAATAACTATATTTTAAAATGTGATTTTTTTTTTTTTCAAGTTGCAATAATATGGTTTTTTTAGTAGGCTCATGATGAAAGAGCGCTTCTCTTTACAATTGAAAAAAAAAATCAGGTGATCTTTGAGATCAGGAAAAACAGACAGCAAGGAAAGTAAAGTTTGTTTGTTTTTTTTTTCTGAAAGGGAAGAAAATAATTCTTTTGGCAGATAAAGGAAAATTGTTTGTTGTTTCCAGAAGTTAAACTTTAATTTAAAATTAATACTTTCTGAACTTGTAAATTAAGATCTTCTATAAGTAATTTTTTTTATAATAATATAAATGAAAAGAAAATCTGAAACTACTAAGGATTAACTATGTCTTTAAAATCATTTTTAGACATAATTAAGATAAATTATAAACTGTGGTTGATAATATAAGAAACTTTACAATGTGTTTGTAGTAGAAAACTAATGCTGTTGGGATTTTTCTAGCCAACCTCCAGGTTATTGCTTGATTATGAAATCATAAAATCGGTCCTCAGAATGTCTATTTTGAAAAAAAAAATGCTAGTACACAAACCTTTTTCCATGGATTCATACAATCAGGAATGTATAAATAAAAATAAGAGCTGATAAACTGGAATTTTCAGCCGGGATATGAACATCTTTGAATGAATGCTTGCTGTAATTTAGATAAACTATATATTGGATTCACATGATGATTGATTACTATTTATTTTTTTTGCTTTTGTAATTTTCTAATTGAAAGTATTGTTTTTTTTTTATTGTGTGCTTAAAACGTTTTTTTTTTTTCTAATTCGATCAACTACAACTTAAAGTGACCAAATGGATGGAAAATTCTTTTGTTGATATAAATTCAAAAGGGAATACTTTTTAATTAATAGATATATATAAAAGGGAATCCTTTTTAATTAATAGATATATATATATATATACATTTTTTTAATAAAGTAAATTTTTAGATTCCTCTAGAAGTCAACAATAACCCATCCAGGTGATCTCATCACAAGTAAGATTTTTACATATATAATATTGAGAGTAAGACTTTGAGACAATATACTAATCAATGTTACTAATCTTTTCTTGTAGTTTTATTTATTCTGAATATACTATTAATCCTTCCGAATAAATGGTCTTTGGCTATCATTAATTTCTACCATAACTTTAACCTACATATAGATAAATGGGAGTGGGCAGTTATAATGATAATATATTTAATTTAACTTATACATATTGTAACAATTATTTTAATGGGGTAATTTTATAAGTAATGAACTTTTATTATGATTTTCTCTATTTTGCATTATGTATATATTTAATAAAGCAGAGAATAATGTTGTGTCTAATATGAGTTGACTATTGCATTTTTATTTCTTGTATGAAGACACCAAGATGATAAAGAAACCATTAGGTTTTTTTTATAACTAAATATTAATCTGTCTTATTATTTCTTGCTTGTAAATAGTTATATTTTTTATATATGTTGTTAATAAATTTGTTGTTTAAATCAATCTGATCTTTGTGTGGTCATCACCACCATCACTATGCATTTATACCAACAGATGTTCATCATCATCATCTCATGATGCTTTTACATTACTATAGGTTTGATGATGATCATCATCACATTATCAATTTACACTATTATAGGTTTGATTATCATCATCATCATTAAATATTGCTTAAACAAATAAATTGATCATCATCAGTATTTTCCTATATCTATGATTATACATAAGCCTAATTCATTTAAAATTGAGTAGGTCCATCCTAGAAGAGAGTTGATTGTAAGAACTCCCTGAGTTCGAATTCTGTGGTGTAATGGGGCTTAAAAGGGAGATGTATGAATATGAGCTGCTCTAGGTTACATTGAAACATTTTTAAGTAGATTATAGGATAGTATATTGAAAATAGATGTGACTTGAAACTGGGCATTTCATTGTGACATCATTAGCATCCTATTTGAAGGCTCAGGTCTGATAGTAGTGAGATCTGCTCCCTTTATTACATGACATTGCTAATTCTGTAACATCTGACACACCCAAATTATTGTAAAATTACAAATTTAGGATATGACTTGTTGTGGTTGGGTTGATACATTTCATCCAACTACTTAGTCATATTCGTGTCATCATAGGGTTAACTTGTGGTTCGATTATATCTGGCACATTAATTTTGGGGCAGCAAGTTCTGTTATAACTGGCACGAAAGGTGTTAGGCATGGAGATGTTACAGTTGATAAAGGTATTCCAAATGTATTTCAGACTGGGATATCTGTGTATGGTTGTCCATTGTACCTGGTGCCGCAACAGGGTATGGCAGGTAAGGTTAATAGAGTTGTCCCACTCTGAGGAAGGTACTTGATATTGTACTGAAACATCAGCATTTAGATTTTTCACTACACAGAATATCCCGCAAATAGTAATAATAATATGACATCTTTTATCCGTGAAAATATTAGAATTAATATATATATATATATATATATATATATATAATGGGATGGGTGGTTGGAAAAAGGGTTTGAACTGGGGTAATGGGAAAACATCACCATTCCCCAGTAAATACAAAATCAAATATTAATAATTTCCAGTTATATATAAGTAGTATATTCAATGGGGTGCATAAGTTCAAGAGATCTCTGAGAGATTGATGAGATCACAAGAGCAACTAAAAGCATAATTAACCAGCATTATAATAAGTCAAAATATGTATGAATAATACTCCAGATAATAAATATTAAAGAAATCATTCATCATCAAGAAATGATCAAAATCAAACTACATCAGATTAAAATAAACTGTCCATCTTGTGTCTGGATTGTAAATGGTTCTTCTGTAGACCAGGCTAACTATTGGCCTTTGCCACTGTTGGGCAATTATTTAAACATTACTTAGATTCATCACTTAGGTGCTCATCATCCGAATACACAAGAATCAAGCAATAATGCTGGGACATTTAAAACATGCTGATCATCAATGCTGAGGCCACTTGTACTGATCAACTATAAACATAACTTCTAATAAGACTAAATTAAAATCAAATATAGTACATGGACATTAAAGATTATTTTCTTTTGTGCAAACCAGGATGATGAAGGATCTTCTCTGGATGCCCAAAAACAGTAAATACACATCACCATTCATATATGCCACAAATCTAGCTCAGAGATCATAAGCTCTATTACTGTTTGTGACCAAGAGATAATGGCAACAATTTTTAACATATTAATAACAATAAAAATGGTATTATGGCTCTTCACATATCAATTAAGCCTTCTGATTTTGATCACTATACAATAAAAAATTTATCACATTTATGATTTACAAAATTAAAATACACAATTCAAGTTATTACTAGGGTTTACATATATATGCACACAAATGTGTGATTTATAATATACAATTAATATTCAATAGTAACAAAAAAATATTAAAATTTGCATATTTGTCCTATTTGACAAGCATTGACATATATGTGCATGCATAAATATGCAGGACAATTGACTTATATTACAATTGTCATATAAAATAATCAATATATAATTAAACATATATATATATATATATATATATTGTGCCCTTGTCTGTAGATCATAGGTAGGGTAGAAAGGTCAATTATGAAAAAAATTTTAAATTTTAAGTTATATTTAAGTGATATAAAAGTACTAATAGATTTGTAATACAATTTTAAGCTAAAATACCTAACAGATAACAGTATAATAAAGTATTTTAAAAAGTAAACAGTTAAATAAAGTTTTAATATCATTGCTTATGGTTGTGAAAGCTGGCCATACAAAATAACACAGCTATAGACAGTTAAAATTATAGTAATGATTAGAATATAATATTTTCAGAATTAATAGTTTAAATAAATGAAAGATAATATTATAATTAGTCAAAATTAATAGGGTATATTTTTATTAATAAACTTCGGGATGGTGAGAATTATATTTGGTCCTATAAGTTTCAATTTATTTTTCAAAATTTTAGAAAGTACATTAGTTTTGGTAATTTAAACCGAGACATAAATAAAAGATTATTTTGTAAAGTGAATAGACACGTGATCGTATATTACATGCTTTCACGCACACACACACTTGGTAAATAATAATAAAGTTTGTGAATTTAAAACTAGATATAATTGTCATCTATCATAAAAAAAATTAAAGTTTAAAATATTATAGATTGTCTTAATAATTATTTTAAAGATCAAATAATAATTTTATCAAACTATGATTAAATTTAATAATATTAAGTTAAAGTAATATTCCAGACATTACGTCATAAATATTTATTTAAAAAGTACAATTTATCATCCAAAATAGAATGACTAATATTGTTCGCGCTAAAAAACAAATATTGACCAATCAACGGATTTAAATTGGCAAGAAAAAAATCTAAGATAGACAGAAGCGGGAGATGGAATGTGAAAGTTGAAGAGGAAGGTAACCTTTTTGAATTGCTTGTAACATCGAAGCTGAAAAAAAAAGTAATATAAATTTATAAATTAATAATTATTCTAAAGTTAGTCTTGAACAGATAATATAATTTTGTATCCAGAAAGATGATTTGCTAATTTCTACGTGATCTTACCAGTGGATTTAATCAAATTTGACCATTCAGCCTACAATAAAATGGAAATACCAAGAATAATAATTGAAATAATTATTGAAAGAAAAATGAGTGAAAATTGTATAAGTTTTGTATTATTTGTGCTCAACCAGAAATTAAATCCTATAACTTGGAAAAATACAAAGGAAAAGCTGTGTGAAAATATAAGAAAGAAACTATTTGCTATCGAGAGAATCTTATGACGAACATTTGTTTTATAAGTATTTAAAGCTAAGTCATATTTCTCTATGAGAAAAATCATAATAAGCGTTCAAGTATATAGAAAAAGAATGAGGAAGAAAAGTATGTTATATTAAAGGAAAAACATTATTTAAAATATAGTTTCTAAATTAAAAATAGAAGAAAAGCCATAGTCCTGTATAAAGTGCTATATGAACTTACTAAGAGGAACCTAACATTTTATCTCATCATAGAAAAAAGGAAAAGATATTGAATGGAAAGAATATTATTTTAAACAGATATAATTAATCACTAAAATGAGGAAAATGGATCCATGGAAATAAAGAAAAATTTGTTGAATTTTTAAAATAAAGTACAAGATGCATCGAGGAAAACCAAGCGCGCGGGGGAAAAAGCTAGCAGACTATGTAAAGGAGATCTCAAGAATAAGTGGAAAAAGATGAAGAAAATTAAGGATCATCGTCCAAGAAGAATTAATAAACAGAATTAAAAGTTTAAATTAGAACATTAAGTGACTGAAGAAAATAAAATATAATTTTTTGTTTTAGCTTTGCAATGAACGATTTTCCAAGCGAGTCCAACAAAGCTGTATCGTAAATATAGTTTTAATTATTTTTTTTTATTGTATTTAAAGTATAAAATTTGAATTAGCTTAGGGAAACATATAAACATAAATTTTATAATAATTATATTTAAAAATACGAGCTAATGGAATGAGAGAAATATTAGTATAAATAAAAATGTGTGTATGGAAAATTTTAAATACCTACTAGAAGTCCTGGAATGGAGAAGTTTACAAATACGATCCAGAGGATAGAGATCGTTGGTAATTTTAATATTATTGGTAATATGTAATATATTTTTTTTTATAGGTCATCTATTAATGAATGAAGTATGAAAGATGTTAAAAGTTATAAGTACACATTTATCCAACATCAAACATATATTTAAGAGAGTAGTAAAATTTTAAAATGTGCATGCAATAAATAATCTAAAAATGATTAATAATAAGTAGCATATTAATTATGTGATTCTTTTGAGTTTTATATTGAAAATATTCAAATAGTTTAGAACAGTAGAGATAGAAATATACGAGAAGTATAGTAAAGAATTTTCTTAAGAATAGCTGTATAGTTAAATAAAAATGAATTTTATTATTATTAGCAAAGTAGACAGAGAATTTGTCGATGTAATGAAGAGATGAATCTGAAGAAATCAATCAGATAGTGACTTGGGAGTACTGATGTCAAAGGAAACCAAGAGGATGTTTTATTAAACTATAAGGAATGAAATATGTGGATCATAATTATTTGTGTGACTTCAGTGTAGATAACTTCGCCCTATAACTGAGCACATATATTCTGGACAGTGTTTTTTACATATCTTTGAAACTTTCTGATGTGATGAAGCTGAAGAAATAGCTTTAGCATCCTTCCAATACTAGAGGCAGATAGACAGATAAAAGTCACTCCTCTATGGCGTCCTTAAATTCACTGTGCCATGATTGTCAAAGTTTTATAAAGGATAATATCTTGTTTATTTTGATCCAACGCATCTATATCTTCGCTATCTTGATTTCATGAAAATACATCGTCAGGGAGATAATTTTATAGAAATGATACATAAGATAGAAAGGAAGTTAGATAGTAGTTATGTAAGAATAGTTATTTACTAGAGTAAAGTAGAATTGTATAAGTCCAAAGTGAAAGTATAAGTATTATAAAAGATGAAGAATCATATGATATAATTTTAAAACCAATTGCTAAACTGATATAATTTTAAAGGAAAAAACCTTAGAATTAAGTTTTAAAACAATAATAAGATTTTAAAATATTGTACGTGAGATTTAGTAAAAGAGATTGCATGTTTATTTGGAAAATGAGTTAAAGAAATGTATAACAAAAATGTGTATTTGTACATAGTGTGTGGATAATGTTAATTGCTATATAAAGTTAAGGATGGGATCAAAATTTTATCAGTAATTATATTATGATTGATAATAAAAGGAACATGAAAATATCATAAGGATTAAATTCTGTAGGATTCCATACTAACAAGAATAAGTATAATTTTGTAATTTTTGTATAACTTTACATAACAGTAAAGATCTTATAGAAATATAATTTTGAAATTATAAGGACATAATGTCAAATAGAAAAGTTTAATGGATAGAAATTTTGTGTATTCAGCTAAGCTCAAAACATGTATCCAATAATAATAATATTGTAAAATACTTTTGTAATTATTAATGGTAAAAGGGTAAAATAAAATTTGATAATAATAATGTTAAGACATCAACGGGTATAAATAAAAGTTTGTGATAAGTAAATAGGGATATCCGCTGTAAATAATGTACAAAGTGTTATTTGTTATAATGTTAATAAAATGTTATAAAATTTTATTAGTAAGCTTTGTGTCTTGGTTGTTATTTTTCCTACACATGAAATGCATGAAATCACAGAGCACGTTTATAATTAAACATATTTATGATTTAGCACAAGATAAATAAACATTAGAAATTTTAATAATTTATTTTGTTTTATTTACATAATAAAATAAAAGAAGTATAAGTAGAACAGGTATCGGTCATGGGTTGATTGCCACAATATTTAAGTAAAATATATGCGAACGTTACCACATAATTTTTGATTATCGGATTAATAAATGTTACCACGAAAATATTTAATACATCTAGAAAGAAAAGAAGATTATATTATTTTATTATTGTCATTGTTCTTATTAATTAGTTATTCGTTACGTAGTGAATTATGACATAAAATTCCCTTATCATAGTTTACTATGGCAATATGAAATCAGTTTTAATTACAATTTATGAACCTGAGATTTAATTATTTATTTACTTATTGATTTATCTATTTGATTTGATATGATTTGATTAATTTAACTCTATTTTATTTAATTAATTTATTTATGTGAGCTAGAATTTGTTTTAAAAATATTAAGATATGATAAAAGTTTTAAAAGTCGTAGGAATGCTATTAGTCAATTATTTAGGATAGTGTTCTTATGCCATTGGGATAGTATCTCAATGATCTCTCGGCTTGTTCCTTTGTCATTGCTCCAGGTCTCATGGGAATAATAAAAGATGTTTATGTTGATTCATTTCACAGACATAACTGTGTTTATAAAGTTCTGAGCTAGTGATTATTTTATTTAAATTATAATAATATATTTGATAGACTGAGTTAGATAACCCGGAATTATTATTAATGTTAATTATTATTGACCGGAAATAAATAAGTAAAGAAATTCCGGAATAGTTAGTATATTCTTAGCATGTTGGCATGTTGTTATTATTATGGAGCGGGGGAAAGGTTACAATATATATATATATATAAGTGTGTGTGTGTGTCTGTGTATTCACACACTGATGTTACATATTTTAACTTGGTACAATAATATTATATTTTTCATAATTAATTCAATATTGAAACTATATAGAATCACGTTGCTTAATTCTTTCATATCATTTTTAAATGTTTTTTTTAAATAAATTTCTTGACTAATTATTGTTGTTTGATTTCTGTAAAAAAAGTCATTTTTCCATCAGATTACTCTTAACTAAGTATATTTTTCTTCAAAAAACAGTATAGTCAATTTTATGACAGGTCACTTTTTGATTTTTAATTAATTATCAATGCTTTTAAACCAATTTAAGAGATTTGCTTTTTCAATTTTAATTCTGAGAAAATTATGCTTGCATTTAAATTATATATTCTTCTTTTAATGAATATGAAAATTATTTCTTTGCAAAATATCTATAGCAAATCGCCTCTCTTTTAGACATTTGACTCAAGCAAAATTTACTTTAAGTTATCAACTTAAAATGTCATTTATAAGGAATATTAAAAAGAATACAACTGACTGTATATGTGTTTATCTGTGCTTTTCTGCATACAGACACAGTAGCATACATTTGACTACTTTATTCAGCTGGTGTTTCTCTTAGGTAAGCTGTTTTTTGTCAATCCAGGAAATTGTCATCATCAGGTAAATTTATATAATTAAGATATGGTTGGCTTTCTCCCTTCTGCAGTTGATTCGATGTAGACATGGATTTGTGGTAAGCTTCAGGTCAGCAAGCTGTTTTTCAGAACAGTTTTAAGGCTATGAATTACAAAAAATCTTGACCCTTTGCCTTCATGTGAATTGAAACTCAACTATTGAACTGAAGAGCAGCTACATTTTTGCATTCCTACATCCTCATGACAGTTCTCTATATAATTCTATTAGCTATCTCTGCAGTTAGCTTTACTGTTGTGATTCTATATTGCAGTTACCAATTCTTCACAAAATATTTTAACCAACTTTATAGCTAGCTCTTCTGCTAAATGCTTCTCAAAAATATTAAAGCAAAACTTCGCAGTTGGTCTAATTGGTTACTGCTTAAAATATTAAAACCAGACTCTTCTGGCTCATTCTTACAAAACTGTGAACAAAACCTAACTGATATTTTTATCAGTCTTTTTATAATCTTGGTTGGATCAGGAGATAAAAATATAGTGGGTTTTCAATCTATTTAATCCTTTTGAAAATGAGCTTGAAACTTTTATCAAAGTGTGATTGGAAAAAGTTAATTTCAATTAACTTTAATCTTTTGGAATCTATGCACATGTTTTTACTGATAATAGAAATGTACAAATTAATTAATAAATTTTAAAAATAGACATTTTTACAATTATCAGAAAACATGCTTGTTTTTAAATTTTCACAACCAGAATAAAAATATTAATTTTTATTTATCAGACCTTTTTTTAAATATTTAATTTTATAACAAAATATTATTTCAAATCAGAGTTACTTAACCTTTTATGTATTATTTTTATTTCAATGAATGTAGAAAATATCTATTACAATTTTTGTCTGTGTTTATTTCTACTTTTCCTTATATATATATATATATATATATATATATATATATATATATATATATATATATATATATATATATATATATATATATATATATATAAAATCAAAACTACCCCAAATCCAAAATTCAAACAGACCAGCATAAATATAATACAAAAGAAATTTTTGATAGAAAGACTATTCCTGGTGTAGTATATTTTATCCCTTGTTTATTGGTAAAAAGGTTTACATAGGTCAGAGTAGTTTGAGTTTAAATGAAAGAATAATGGTTCATAAAAATAGAGTTAAAATAGATATCTTAGTTCTGCTTTGTATGTCCATGAAAAAGATACAGACCACATTATTGATTTTGATCAAGCTAAAGTTGTCTTCTTTGAGAGAAATGAAATCAAAAGAAGAATTAAAGAATTTTTATTATTGAAAATATATTATTCTGAGGCAATTAACTTATTTAAGAGTACCTTTAATATTAAGGGTGGATGGGAAGTGAATGGATTTGTGGGTAGTTTTTAATATTATATATATTGTGTAATTTTTGTAGTTCTTTACACTTGAGAAGTCTGCTTGTAGCAGTGAAACCTTTGGTTGTGTTTTAATATTATTTTTATGCTGGTCTGGTTGAATTTTGGATTTGGGGTAGTTTTGATTTTATATTGACTAGTTTATGCTTGTAATGTTTATTTATATATATATATATATATATATATATATATATTATAAGCATATATATATATATATATATATATATATATATATATATATATATATATATATATATATATATATTACCCTCATTTCCAGGAAATATGTAATTATAATCACTTGATCTAGCTGAGATAAATAATTATGTACATCTAAAATGTATCTAAATCAACAATAACTATATTCTTTAATAATATCAATTATCAAATTAGTTTAACTAATAAATAATATAGTTCTGTTTTATAAAATTAAATAAATGAATATCTAATAAAATCATGAGACTATGAAGTGAGTTTACAAGTGGCAGAACAAATACATTAAGCTAATATCCAATGGGATATCACCTTAATAGCATAAGAATACTATCCCTACTCCTATTACTTAAATACTACATTTTTAGTACTCTTACGTCTTTAATCAAAATTAAGTAAGTACATACTCTTAACAAATTAATCTGAATATCTTTATTAAAACTGATTTAACTTAAATTATCTCAGGTTCTTTTAAATTACTTCTAAACTAATTATAACTCCTGTAATCAAGTATGATTAGGGATTTAATATCATTCCTAACTACAACTATATAATATTAATAATAACAAAATAATACTACTAATCTTTAATCTATAATTTATTCTCATATCTTTTCAATTATAATGCTATTTTTGTATATCTTATAATAAAAATGTAATATAATTTTCTATTATCCCTATGGCATTTTAAGTAAACATGTATCATATGATATTATAATCTGAGAATATGTGGCAATCATTACTAAGATAATTTAATGTAAATCTTTGGTAATTATTCCATGACCATGATAATAATACAATAAGTAAAACTTCTTAAATAAAATATATCAATAAAATAGTATAACTCTTAAATAAAATTTTATTTATGATGTGCAAATATTATGTCTTAATTATAATTATCTGTGATTATGTAATTGTGATGTGAAGAAATTGAGTCAACACCAAGTCTTATAAAACAAATTTAACAATTTTATTAACAAACTTAAAATAAAAATATTTACATTATTTACAATCTGAAAGAATTCTGATTACCCACATTTATGTATTTTTCTAACACAAATTAAATGACTTAAAATATAGGATACAGGACATTTTTTTTAAAGTATCTCTTATTTTCAAAAAATATTATTATATAATTTTTTGTTACAGTTATTAAATTTTATTAATTCAATAGGTTTAAAAAAATAAGATAAACTTTTCATATGAACTTATTCTTGTTATTTAGGTTTTTTTTTTTAAATTTTTTTTATTATTCTGTATAATCATTCTTCAATAAATAATTATGTGAATGACCTTGATTAATAGCATACCATGAAACTAAGCTGCTTACTAATTATTACTTTAAACTTCAAATATAATGTATGTATCAGTGTGTTGTCATAAAATTATTTTTATAAAACTTATGACTACTTACATTCATTAAACACGATTCAGTCTATTACCTTTACTTGTAAATAAAAATATGCATTCAAAGTATGTCTTTAAAATTTTTAATAATTAAATGATATCATTATAAATTCCCTTTTTAATTATCAATTATTTATTTAAAAAAAAAATCATTTTAAATATGATGAGTTTTATGATTCTTTCACTGATGAAATTATGTTCTTATAATATTTACACTTAATTTTACTCTAAGTATCATAACGTATCTACATTAGGAACAATTCTGTATTTCCAGACTTATTTATTATTTCCGATTTTAAACTACCATTCTTTACAATGTAATCCAAGAAAAGTTTAATAATAAATGAACAAGTAGGTATATGGAATAAACTATAACTTCAGCTTAATAACACCTTTATCAACTTATCATCATGGTCACAGTGTATATGAAATGATGTATGACTTATTTGTCTAATCACCTCTACTGCCAAATATAATGTCCAAGCTATTTATTCAGCACTATGGCACATTAAACGTTAACACATAGAAAATTAACACTACCACGAATATATAAAAGCTATAGGGCTAGGTTATCTATACTTGTATAATCATCGATATAGTATACTCTTATTCCCATATAAATAAATCCTACCTATAATATTATCTTGGCCTCATGTAACCTGATACCAAGATATAATCATTAAAGATCTATCACTTTACATCGCTAAATTCATTGCAAAATTTCTATAACAATAAATAAACTCATTTTTAAAATAACAATCTAACAAACTTATAAGACAAGATTATTTCATCCTTTGGTAGTACTCAACTTAAGTATAAACAATCAGCATCAATGTCATATTTTTAATACTTTAAATTACTCAAATAAAACATCCAGTTCAGTTATAATAGAATCATATACTTATATTTCCCTTAGATTTAAATATCTTTACGATATCAATAAAATTATGCATATTCTTAAAATGACTAAACAAACAATAAACTATGTGTAGGTATCGTGTTTTATATACACATCCATACAAATAAATCATATTGGCAAATGATCTTAATTTTTATATTTAAAAAAATATCCCCTTTTAAAATTATTTCAATATCTTTTCAGAAAGAAATATCTTAGCATTCAAAAATCATTTGTTTGATCAAATTTAAAGTTGTTTTCTTTTTGAAAACATTTTTCCATCGTATTATAAATAAGTTTTTTTTAATAAAAGCATTTTTATATTATTTTACTTTCCATTTTTGCTGAAATTCTTTACATTTTCTCCGTGAAGTTCTTTTCATGAAATTCAGTTGTAAATTAATATGACTTATTAATACAGGAAAAATTATATGCTTAAAATGACAATAACAATTAAATATTTTCATCAATACTTTTATATTTAGTGATGACTTCTCCATGTTTAAGTTGATGATAAATTTAACAAAGCAGATTGGCAATTAAGGAAATACTTATTTTTTAGTCTAGCATTACTATATCACAACCTTATAACAATAAATTACGGTACTTTTATTAAATTGAAGTTAAATAAAATTGACTATTATGCTAATAATTAATTTACCGAAGTTGTAGGAACACTGACAATGGTATAACAGTACTAGATAGTAGTAATAGATAATAATAACCTTAAAATTCCTACACAGCTCTTTTATATCTATCCAAAATACATGTTTTCATTGGTCAATTTCAACAATGCTTGCTTCCACAATCCCAAGCATAGAACACCAGATTAAAGTTAAAACTAATAATAATTTATTAAATATTCACTTTTATTATATTATTCAATTCTTAATTAATTTTCATAATAACAAATAGTAATACTAATCTTTAATCTATAATTCACTCTCCTATCTTTTTTACTTATAATGTTGTTCTTAGATATCACATAATCAAATGTAATGTAATTTTCTATTATCCATATGGCATCTTAAATAATATATTTAGTATGATATTGCAATCTGAGAATATGTGGCAATCATTACTAAGATAATTTAATGTAAATTTTTGGTAATTATTCCATGACCATCATAATAATATTATAAGTAAAACTTCTTAAATAAAATATATCAATAAAATATAACTCTTAAATAAAAATTTTATTTATGATGTGCAAATATTATGTCTTCATTATAATTATCTGTGATTATGTAATTGTGATGTGAAGAAACCGAGTCAACACCACGACTTATAAAACAATTTTAAAAAACTTTATTAACAAACTTGACAATAAAATTATTTACATTATTTACATTTTGATAGAATTCTATTAATTCATATTCAAGTACTTTTTTAAGACAAATCAAATGACTTAAAATATAAGATACATAACATTTTCTTAAATGAAATATTTTTTTTATTTTTAAAATATCATTATATATTTTTTTATTACAGTTTTTAGATTTTATTAATTCATAGGTTTTAAAAACATATAAGGTAATACTTTTACTATGAATTTATTCTCGTTATTTCGTTTTAAAAATTATTTATTATTCTGTATAATCATTCTTCAGTAATATTTATGTGAACAACCTTAATTCCTAACATACCATCAAACTAAACTACTTACTAATTATTACTTTAAACTTTAAATATCATGTATGCATTAGTGTGTTGTTATAAAATTACTTTTGTAAAACTTATGACTACTTTTATTCATTCAACATGATTCAGTCTTACCTTTAATCATAAATAAAAAATATGCATTATAAGTATGTCTTTTTAAAATATCAACTATCTATTTTATAAAAAAATAAATAAATATCATTTTTACCTATACAAGTTTTATGATTCTTTCACTGATGAAATTATGTTCTTATAATATTTACACTTATTTTACTCTAATCAACATAACTTATCTTATCCACTTTAACAATTCTTTATTTCCAAACCTTTTTATTATTTTCAATTTTACAACTATCTTTTACAATGTAATCCAATAAATTTCAATACTACACAAACTAGTAGGCATATGGGGTAAACTATAACTTCAACTTAACACCTTTATCAACTAACCATCATGGGCACAGTGTACACAAAATGAGGTATAACTTATTTGTTTAATAACCTCTACTACCAAGTATAATGTCCAGGCTATTCATTCAGCACTATGGCACATTAATCTTTAACACATAGAAAATAAACACTGCCATGAATATACACAAGATATAGGGCTATGTTAGTATACTTGTATACACATCAATATAGTATATTCTTCTTCCCATGTAAATAAACTCTACATACAATATTATCATGGTCTTATATAACCTAATACTAAGATACTAGCATTTAAAATTCATTACTTTACATTGCTAAATGTATCTTTTCATTTCTAAGATAACAAATAAATTCATTTTTAGAATAACAGTCTAACTAACTAATAAGACAAGATTATTTCATTCTTTAATAGTTCTCAAACTTTAGCACAAACAATCAGAATCAGTGTCATATTTTTAACACTTTAAATTATTCAACAAAACTCCAATTCAGTTATAATAGAATCATATACTTATTTTTTTAATGTTTAAATATCTTTACGATATCATTAAAATTATGCATATTCTTAAATAACTAAACAAATGATAAATTATGTGTAGGTATTGTGTTTTATATAAGCATCCATCCGCACAAAATAACAAACACATTTTAAAACTATTAATAATTTACATTATTACCATAAGTAATTTCTGTTGACAATTACTTATTCAATGTATTCTGGATCACGATCTAAATAAAACAATTTATTATCGTTTATTCCACATTATCATACTTTAAAATATATTAAGTTTTTTTTAATAAAAATTACTATTAAAGAGTTTTTTCTTTACAATAAAATTTTAATTACTAAGTTAGTAAATAATTTAATGTCTTATGTTCCTACACCTATATTTATACTATGAATAACATTACTATAATTTTATTAGTAAAAAATAATTTTAAAACCATATTTACAACAACTTTATTAGAATTTCTTGCGATGAAATGTTTTTTTCTTGATAATAAGTTCATTACCAGAAGTGTCCTTTCTCCTGGTAAAAACATTAATAACACACTTTTGATGTCAATAATCACACATGCTCCACTTCTTAATGTTATAAAATGCAATCCAAAATGACAGTTCAAGTTAAATACGATACTTTTACTTTTATTCTATAAGACTTACACTAATATAATTAATATTTTTCTTATCTGCAAACTTTAAATATTTAAACATGTAATGTTAAGTAAATATCTAATTTTAAATAGTCTTCCTCAAGATAATTTTCCAAATTTTTGTAACTTTTCCATATTTACTGAGGTTTAATATCTTCTGATACAACCAATACTTCTCCCAGTATTTTCAAATAACTTAAATTATTTTCCCAAATAATTTACATAAACTTTTGTATGTCCAGCATACCTTAATGACTGACTTGTAATATTTTTTAAAATATGATATAAGTCACATACTTGCAAATGATTTTATATTTTCTAGGAAAAATTCCAATTTTAAAATATTTCCAATATTTCTTCAGAAAGAAATATATCCACGTTCTAAAATAATTGTTTGGTCAAATTTAAAAGTTTTTTTTAATCTTTTAAAAGTATTTTCCCATCGTATTTTAAATAAATTTTCTTCATAAAATATATTATATCATTTCACATTATATCTTTTAATGAAATTTTTTTTTATTTATTTATTTTCTCCATGACATTCTTTTTATGAAACTTAGTCATAAATCAATAGGACTTATCAACACAGGCAAAATTATATGCTTTATATGATAATAACATTTGAATACTTCCATTAATTATTTTTTATTTAGTGATAACTTCTTCATGTTTAAGTTGATGACAAATTGAATGAAAACAAATCAACCAAGTAAGGAATTATTTAATTTTTAGCTCTCTTTCTCCATCTCATGATGTTGTAATAATAAACTACTGTATATTTACAAAAATTGAAGTTAAACAAAATGGATTATTACACTACTAACTACTTTACTGAAATTGCAGAAATACTAATGATGTTATAATAGTATGTCAATAGAATGAGATAACAGCTCAATAATCGTCTGCCAAAATTTAAACAGCTCTTAAATACTCCAAATGATTCCAACTCTGATTGGTCCGTTAAACAATCCTTACTTCAAATTATTCGGGACCACAAACATTGGTTTAAAGTTAAAGTTAATAATAATTTACTAAATATTTATTTTTATTATATTATTCAATTCTTAATTAATTTTCACAATTTATTTATACTTACTAAAGACTCTAAAATAACTTTTAAAAATCTCATTTCAATATTTATTACCATTTCTACCTTTATTTTGAACTTAACATATTTATTTTCAACAAAAAACATAAATCTGATTTTATTTATTATATTCACTTTTAAAATCCAATTTAACATTTATAACATATAATATTATTCTATTTTCGAACACAGGTGTGCGTCATGTGATTTACAAAACTAAATAAGGTGCTAATAATTTAAAGACTAAAATAATAATTTAATTTATAAAATGTTACATAATCACTATTATATCACAATTTTAAAATAATTATTTTAATATTATAAAACCAAAAAAAAATACACTTTTCTCCCACATTATTATTTTTTAATCAAATGATTTTAAAAATATAGCCATTAAATACAATTATTATTACTAAATCTATTCATTTAACTTTAAAGCATTACTTTTAAAATTTACCCTAATTATTATTTATAAGACTTATTAAATCAGTATTTATTATGGCCAGTTCTCCCAACCATACAATCTTATAATGATTTTTTACTTAACTGTTTTTTTTTTTACAAATATCAAATTAATATTATACATCAATTATTTTACTTGCCTTAACTAAATTATTCAAAGATCATCAACACATAACATATATCATCCCTTGCTTAACTTCAAAATTTAAAATTTTCCAGTAAATTATTAGAAATAATCCTATCTAACCTAAACAAAAGGGTACAATATCAATATCAATATATATATATATATATATATATATATATATATATATATATATATATATACCTATACATATATATTACAATATATATATATATATATATTGTAAGGTAATGCCCAATCCTTATAAAAAAAAAAATAAGTAACTGTTGTTTGGGATAACATGTATAAAGATTAAATAGGCAGCCAACTTTGAAAACATAATTTTTTTAGATATATGGAGACATACACACACACGCATATATATATATATATAAACATAACCATACTTTCATGAAGGAATGAACAAATTTATTTTTTATTAAAAATAAAATAAAATATCTACATATACACATTTGTACATGACTGTAGATTTTAAATCATGACATGACAAAAATTATAAAGAAAATATTTGACATTAAATTTTAGTAACCACGTTTCTTTTGTATAAAAGAGAAAAAAAGAGTAAACATTTGTTGATTTTGGAACATGAAAAAAAACTAAGCAACAGGAATTTTTAGTTGTTGGTTGTTTTTTTTTTTTCAAATGGAGGCATGAAAGTCAAGTTGTAGCATAAGAATATTTTAATTGTTATTATAATAGTTATTATGATTTCCTTTCGTTATTAAAAATAAACTGTTTAATATTTGGAATTTTCTTATTTATTAGTGTAAAATATTTTAAAAAAGGTAAAAAAAAGAACATTATTTAATTTATGAACTTTCATTCGTTCAAATAAATGCTAAGAGCTTCATAGTTATTTATCATTGTCAAAAATATAATTACTTTAAAATGTTTCTTGTAAAAGATAAACTCAACTAATAATGAAATAGAACTTTATTAACACTAATTTTTATTACTTTTAAAGTAAAATCTTTATCATGTGTCTCATATATATATAAATAAAAACTTGATAGAAATAGCATTCATTTTATATATAATGCAAGCCTTGGAAAAAGATTTATATTTAACAATTTATACATGTGTAAATAATATCTAATGATGCAATTTTGCTAATTAAGAGTCAGGGGATCTTTCTATCCCATTGGTGCCATTGGCATGTGATGGAGGATAATATTCATTGGTATATTTAATGTTTAAATCAAAGTGGAATGATCTGGAGATGGAATTAGAATGGCTTTCAAATCAAAAGCCCAGGAATTCAATTTCATTGTGGGAATTGTTAATGCTTGGAATGTTTAACATGATTTAATATATGTGAGTAAAAGAAAGACATTATCTGCTAAGAATACAGAAGCTGCTCTTGAAAACTTAACTTGCTATTGTTTTAAGGAATTCCAAAATTTCATTTAATTTTATGCTTTAAATATTTTTTAATGCATACTGAGAGTTGAGTTGTGATTTTTTCTCACCCTTTTATTCATTTGTAGCAAACCTTTTTTTTAAAGAACCCATTTGTTTAGATTTTCATAGGGAGAGAAAAATACAGATACACAACCTAATGTATACATAAATGTATTATAAATGTTTGTAAATAAAATATTAGCATAATTGAATGCTTAAATGAAACTGGACAAGGACTTAAAGACAAAAGGTAAGATTTTAAATATTTACATTTATTAGACAATTAATATATTAAAATCAAACTAATTAATAAGTAAATATATATAACATTTTCTTGTTTAAATGATTAACAGCCTTATGAATAAACTATATCCACAATACACAAATTAGAGATTCATGGACATAATCTTGAGATACATTTAAAGGGCATAAACAAAATGATAATGGTACATCTAGTAATATAATTTCATATTTAAAATAATTGATACTTTATATTGTACATTATGCACTATAATTTTATAATATTTATTTTAATTGATATGTTAAAATTTAAATCATAGCTAGTCTTATTGTAGTAAAGATAAATCAATATTTTATTATATCCATGTATATATTTTATTAATTCATAAATATTATAAATTTAACCCCAATTTCATAAATAAATATTTGTTTTTTGAAGTCAAAATCTTTGTTTCTTTGGTCTCTAGATTATTAAGCATTATCCATACTTCACTCACCAGAATAGCTATTATACATGTATACAGATTTTTTTAAATATATTATTAGCAATAGCCATTAAGGATCTATATAGAGGTCATATTATTGCCATCCTATTTAAATCCAGCCTTGAGCAGAGTTAAAGGCAAATGTCTACACTGAGTTAGAACCCTGAGTAGTAATAGGACCTGTAAGTAGAGAAGGCTCTGGGTGTATCATCCTAAAGAGTTTTACGGTCATTACATATTTTATTGTAGAAAATCTATAATTTTTAAGGTTTGATTGGATATTTGATTGTTGAAGTTTGGTTGGTTCTGTTGCAAGTATTGATGTTGGATGGGAAACTTTTGTCATTGTCTTGAGGCTGTGATGTATTTATGTCACTTGTGACTGATTGATCTCATTTACTGCTCCAACCCAAATTATCATGTTAGTTACTATTTATCATGAAGCGGTTAACAATAGTCCTGTCATCATTTTACCTTTAAGACTACAGAGAGAGTAAGTTATAGTTCTTTTGATATATGTATAATATTTGTCTCTAAGACTCCCAAAGATGAGCAAGGAAATATTTTATAATAATAGCCCCTAAGACTTGAATGTAAGCAGGGCAGTGCAATAGTGTTTGCAGAAAACTATTATGGGTTGTAGTAGCTTAGTGAGACTGAAATGTGATGATCATCTGAGTGTTCATGAAACATTTATACTTTAAGAGCAGTGATTGAATTTTTTTATCTATCTCAAAATTGTGAAATGCTAATCATTCTTTTGGCTGTCAGTATCTGTCAGATCTTTAGAGGTATGGATGAGTATATAACCTAAATATATAACTCATTCTTAAAGGATGGTTGATAGTATTTACGGTCTGTTACAATATATATATATATATATATATATATAATTTACAGTTATTACAGGCATAAGGATACAGCTTTTACTTAAATCTTTTAATTCATGTTTCTATCCCAAATTCTAATATTTTAGCAAAGGTTGCAATTGCTTTTTTTTTATTGCTGTTTGTTTTTTTTCTTGTTGAAAATTTGTCATATGTAAATATACATGTGTATTTACACACACATACACTAGTAATATTCGGTAAATATGACATGTCATGTTGAGTGTCTAAAAATGTATTTATTTGTATATTTTTTAAGTTATTGTTTGTCAATGTTGCATCTTATGATAAGTGCAAAGGGGTTTATTCATTGTAAATTTCACATCTCCAAGTCCACTAACAACTTTATATTTAGAATAGTAGTAAGTGTACATTTGTGCTGCGTGTATGGTATTTGAGTTAACACAATCTTATTGTCTTGTAAAATATGAAATTAGTGAATATTTCATAGTGTAGATATATGCATACATAGTTGTTTTCTATTATATTTGCTATCAATAAAACAGGTTTTAAAGTCCTGGGTAGAAGTATATGCCTGTATGACTGAATACCTTTTATATGAGAAATATATATGAAATCACACAAGACATAACTTATTTCTACCAGGTAAAAAGCTCAGACCACTTCCATTCATTATAAAAATTATAAATAGTTTTAGGGATTTAGTATTCTTTTTATTCATTTAAAATTGTATTTATATATTTATCTATTTCAAAGTGTCAAATATATATACCGGTTTTTGATAATAATTTATTTATGTATTTTTATTATATCATTTTAAGTATAAAATGGTGGTGGGTATCTGGGATGAAATAAATATATAATCATAATATTAAATTGGTCTTGTTTTCCTATTATTATTTATTTGATAAAATGTACTCTTTCCTTATCAATCATGTACCTATAATAACCATTTAACTTACTCATTGAAGACCCTAGATGTAGAGTACTGAGCTAGCCACATGGGATATCACTCTACTGGGGTGTTAAATCTTATTCTTATACTCATCTGAACATATGATATTGCACATCTTTCTAGGAAAGGGGAAAATTCGTTTTTTATTCTTTACTAGGAGTGGTGTGCAAAAGCTATTTTTTAAATAGACTTTTCAAAGGTGTGTATTTACCATAGGTCTTAAACATTCAGGCATACAAGTAATATATTAATTAAAAAGGGTTTTTAATTGGCAAAGTCCTGTCAATTTATTTTTTCTATTAGTTTATCTGGAAGTACCAATATACATGAGTACAGACAAATGACTAAATTGGTATCCATTTTTTCCCTGTTAAATCTTGATCATTTCATGCTCTGAGCAAATTAGGAGCAGAATTCCATAGGGAAGTATTGTTTGGTACAATATATATATATATATATATATATATATATATATATATATATATATTGTAAATATCAATAGGTCGATATTTATATTTTAAAAATTTGTTATTTGTTATTAAAAAAAAAAATCTCTTTAAGTTGAAGTTTACATATGAAATATTTAAATTTTTCTTTTATGTTTATTAAATATAGTTATTATTTGAAGTTATTATTTTATTTATATATATTGATAGTACATCGTTATAAACATTTAATTATTAAAATAAATAAGGACATATAAATTATTAATTATAAAAAAAGATTATTTTATTTATAATGATTATTAAATGCAATAAATAATTATTTATGTATATTTTAAAAGATGTCAAATTTTCGATTTGATACTTTTTATATGTATACTTAATATTTTATTTTTATTTTGATGTTAATTGTTGTAAAAGAGAACATATATATATAACATGAGTTTTAAAATAGCATCTGCTGGCATGGAACCACGCGACAATAATAAGGAAGCCATTATTAGGATTATTGCTTATTAAAAATGGGATATAGAACAAACAACTGAAGGATAGAATTTTATTACATTTTATTTCTTTAAAGTTTACCATTTTTTAAAATACTGAAGTAACGTATATATTTTGTAATAAACATATAAATTATGACGGGGTAATAAGGATATATCGCAGCTAGGGCTGCATCATCATCATCGCTTTCATATATTCTAAAGCAATTTTTCAATGGAACAACTAAAAATTTCAACGTATAAATTTCATCGCGTCTGGAATTAAAAGCTGGCATAGCTATCTTAAATGTATTATCGTCAATTTAATTCTAATCTGGAAGTAATTGTAATTGATGTACTGGATTTAACATTTTAATAAAATATGCATATATTCAAGAATTAATAATCTTCTTTAATGAAATCGTTTCGTCGTTCTTTTAATAGAATGCATTCTAAAAATAAAATAATAAAATATACAGATGAAAAAACTCATGGACTAAATTAATTCTTAAAAGGACAATTAACTAAGTGAACTTTTAAAAAAAGGTATTTAATAATTTTATATATATATGAGTGATGTGTGGATATATATTTTTGAGATTGATATATTTTTTTTTTTTTTTTTGTTTATTTTTATTTTTCATTGTAAAATGTAACGTTTGTGAATGATCAATTTAAGCGTCTTGTTCTATTATAACATTAAACGTATAACAGATGATGTTTAAGATAAATATTTAAATAATTTTAAAATCTGAAAATATAATTTATAAGTTGAGGTACTATATATTAATTATTATCTTTATATTATAACTATTAGGCAGAAATATGTCTTTATATATTTATTGTTTATATTAATATTGAAACATTAATATTATTTAAAGTCAAACGATAACATAAAATAAAGATGTGCTATTTATTTTTATAAATAATGCCTTTGTAATTATTTAAAGATCGATACTATATTATTCTTATTTTCTTAATGCCAAAGTTATTAGTAAATTAATTAAATTTACGACTTAATAAAAGATAATTTCTTATTTCATTTATTACTTGGTTTGTAGGTCACTTACATATATTATTTTTCATACACATATTTAGAGGTACATAAATTTATATAGTAGATGTGTATATTTGAATTTAATAAAAGTCCCTTTATTTTTGATATATATATTTGATTAGTTAGTCACATCAACCTAAAAGATAAATTATAATGAAAGATCTCATTGATTAGTATGATTTTAGATTTGTTTTATATAAAGCTAGCTGGGAGGGCAATTTAAACAATTTATTAAAATATAATTGGAACAAGTTTGTTTTTCTTCATTCTTTAATATAAATGGAATAACTCATATACATTCCATTATATTTAACTTGCTTAATTATGAGCTACCATATAGTTTCCATTACATTATTTATATAACCGGGATAATTTTGTCTTTCTTCAATTTAAATGGAATGTAGCAAGTACGATCCATTATATTTGGCTTGCCCAAACATGGGCTACCTTAAGTTCCATTACATTTGGAGCATCCAAGTGAGGCTCTGAATTATAGGTTCCATTACATTTGGCTAGTCCAATCGTGGGGCTGCTACATATACGTTTCCATTACATTTGGCGCAACAACTAGGGCTAGAAATAAGCTAATTAGGGCTTGAAATACCCCACATACTTGAGATTAAGATGTCTAGTATATATATTAATATGAGATGTATGGTTTAAAGAAAGAGAAGCATTTTTGTGTGTTTAATTTTTTTTTATATAAATGGAAATATTTTAGCCTTATGTTTAGATGGTGATGGTTAATATTATTGTATTTTTTTTTTAGTGATGAAAGATAAATATAGTCATGAAGCAGTTTAATTTCAATTTAAAAAGTATATTGATGGTGTTGAATTATAGTATAATAATTTTGTACATATTTGGAAAGTTTGAGTTGTAGAAAATCTATAATTTTGAAGGTTGGATGGGATATTTGATTGTTGGAGTTTGGTTGGTTCTGTTGCAGGTATTGATGTTGAGTGGGGAGTTTTGTCATTGTCTTGAGGATGTGATGCATTCATGTCACTTGTGATTGATTAGTCTCATTCATTGCTCCAACCCAAATCTTGATGTTTATTATTATTTATCATGAAGCAGTTAACAGTAGTCCTGCCATGATTTTATCTTTAAAACTCCAGAGAGAGTAAGATATAATTATTTTAATATAAGTATAATATTTGCCTCTAAGTCTCCCAAAGATGAGCAAGGAAATATTTATAAATAATAGCCCCTAAGACTTAAATATAAGCAGGGTAGTGTAATGGTGTTCTAAGAAAAATTATTATGGGTTGTAGTAGATAGGATAGAATGAAATGTGATAGTCATCTAAGTGTTCATGAAACATTGTATGCTTTGGGAGTAATGATTGAATTCTTTTATCTACATCAAAGTTGTGAAGTGCTAATCAATCTTTTGGTTGTCAATATCTGTCGGATCTTTGGAGGAATAGATAAGTATATAACTTAAATATATAACACCAAACTTAAGAGTTTGATTAATTGATTATTGTTTGTAACAAATAATCTATTACATTGATTATCAATTAGGGTTTGAAAACAAACATATTGATGTTTTATTTTTTTTTTTTTTTGTAAGTGACTTTTAAACATGAAATTCAATTAGTGAATATTTGTTAGTAGTAAACTGCATTAGTACAATTTTAGTAAAATATTTCGAGCACAAAAGTTAATAATAAGTGAAGTGGATATTTTTTTTTTATGTGTATAAAATGGTATTAAGTATTAAAGTCCAGAAAATTTATAGGTATCGATTTAAGTATTTTATATTTAACTACCATTATTTTGAATGAGAAAGTTGTCTCACTATATTATCAAATTAGTTATTTTAAGGCATGTGAACATTTAGTTGTAGTTTAAATATTTCAAGGTTATATTGAATTTGATATGAAGTATCCACATTTTAATATAGTATAAGTGTAGAATATTTATTATCATTAAATATAAATAAATGTTATTTAGTGATATCAGTTGTTACTCTCTGCATATATATATTTTAGAGAAATTTGTTGATGTTATGGTGATAGATAAGATTATTTTTTTTTTAAGCCAAGAAGTTCATGAGTTCAAATAAGTAAAATTTAGATTGTCAGATAGCTATTATATATTATAAGATTAAAAAGGCTTGTATTTTTAGTTAAAAAATTGCTTGTTGGAATAATGATTGGAGATGGTGAGCCCTTGATCTGTGATAGTTACTATATAGAAATAAATATATATATATATATATCTTAGATTTTATTTTATGAGTATATAATATTGTATTATTAATAATAATGGATAACAATAGTAATAAAATGCCAGTTAGTGGTAATTTTGATTTAGGGAATTTATTAGAGAAACCGATAACTTTTGAGGTAGTTGCTGATAATCCTCAAAAGGAGAATGAAATGACAGTTGATAAATACATAGATAGTAGGTGGGAATCGATAGATCGTATATTTGAGAAGAGAAACCAAATAATTGATGAATGTTTTGAAAAGTTCAATAGGTCGATGGTAGAAGGGATACGGAAAATATGTCTTGAAGTATTTAATAAATCTGTTGAAGTAATTGATACAGATTTGACAATGAATAAGGAACCCATTAATTTAATTAATAAAGATGTGATAGAAAGTAAGCAAATTGTTGAAATAATAAGTAAAGAAAGTCCACAAGTTATTAGTGAAAATATTAACTTGTATAATAGTTTGACAGAAGAAAATAAAGATACTGTCAAGTTAGTTAATAAAGATGTGTATGATAATAAATCATTTGTTAATTTGGTAGATGATAGTGTTATGAGTATAGACACAAAAGTTGATGAAGAACTGAAAGAATTAAATGTGTCTGACAAAATCTGTAGTAAAAATCTTGAATTAGTTGATGAAAATTTTGAAGAATACAAAGAACCCATTGAAGTGATTAGTAAAAATATAAAAGAAAATGAAGAGGATGTTAAAATGGTTGATAAAGATAATGAATTATATGGTAAAATTTTAAAAGAACCTCAAGAGTCTTTTGAATTAATTTATAATGATAATGTAAGAGAGAGTAAGTTGTTTGAAGAAGTAGTTGAAAGAAAGACTATAAAGAAACCTAAAATTTTTGATGAATACTATAGTGAGGATAAAAGAATTGATGAATCTGTAGAAATAAAATTAAATTCTTTAGGTGAAAAATATCTAAAGTTATCAGACAATGAATTACTAAAGATTACGGATAATACCAGTAATAAATTTAAAGATAAAATGCAAAATCTAGTTCAAAAATGTACCATTAATTGTGGAAACGTTTATACAAAAATTAATATTTACAAAGAAATATTCTTTACAAGAATTAACAATATAATATGTAATGTAAATTTTATGGAAGTAGAAATTGATCCAAATGGAGATTTAGGCAAAGTCAAAATAAAACTTAAATTCAGAAGTAAAGAGAAAATTAAAATAGATTTTCTTGAGATAATTTATACCAGTAAAAATATGAAGAAAATTAAAGTAAAATTCAAAGAAATGAGTAGAGATAAGTTTAAAATAAATTATCTTAAAAGAAGTATAGATTTTATGAAAGATATTGGAAAAGCTAAAGTTAAACTTAAAGTTATAGATGGAAAGATAAATAATATTGATTTTCTTCAAGAAAATATAACTAAGGAAAGAAATTTAAGTAAACCTAAAGTTAAACTGAAAATAATTAATATAATAATGTTATTGTTGTAAAACAAAATGATTTTCAAGAGTTCTTTAATGTTGAAATTATATCACACTGATTTGCGATTTTTAAAGGATTATTTAGAAAATTTGAATGAATACCATTCAAAATTATCCAGAGAATTGTTTTTAATTGAATCTAGAATAAGTAAAATAAAGACTTACTCAAGTCGATGATGTTTATCAAGATAGTCAAAGGAAAAGTAAGATTATCTGATAAAATAGCAACTATTATTGATAAAGTTAAGAGTTATGTTAGTGCTTATGATCAAGTTACTATTTATGTAAAGGATATAGATGTAGAATCTAAGGAGTTCATAGCAAAATCTTTAGATACTTATCTCAAAATTATTCAAAAGCAATTGAGTTATACCAAAATGCTATATGAAAATCTTGTAAATTAGGGCAAACTTTTTCACAAAGTTTAACATACTGGAAATTCTTTACAGGAAGAATTGAAAAGGCACTTTTGATTATTATTATTATTTTTTTTTTTTAAAAAAAAAATTTGGACAAATATCTAGATGATCTGAGAGATAGATATAAATAAATGAATGTGGTTATTAATAAGAAAAATAATATTCTTTAAACCATGTTAGTCCTTAGAAAGATTACAAATTTGAGAAGTTTTTCGATATTTCATAATTAATTAGTTATTTGCAAAGACATTTTTTTTTTTCGGTGGATTTGAGGGTATTGTAAATATCAATAGGTCGATATTTATATTTTAAAAATTTGTTATTTGTTATTAAAAAAAAAATCTCTTTAAGTTGAAGTTTACATATGAAATATTTAATTTTTTCCTTTTATGTTTATTAAATATAGTTATTATTTGAAGTTATTATTTTATTTATATATATTGATAGTACATCGTTATAAACATTTAATTATTAAAATAAATAAGGACATATAAATTGTTGATTAAAAAAAAATTATTTTATTTGCAATGATTACTAAATGCAATAAATAATTATTTATGTATATTTTAAAAGATGTCAAATTTTCGATTTGATACTTTTTATATGTATACTTAATATTTTATTTTTATTTTGATGTTAATTGTTGTAAAAGAGAACATATATATATAACATGAGTTTTAAAATAGCATCTGCTGGCATGGAACCACGCGACAATAATAAGGAAGCCATTATTAGGATTATTGCTTATTAAAAATGGGATATAGAACAAACAACTGAAGGATAGAATTTTATTACATTTTATTTCTTTAAAGTTTACCATTTTTTTTAAAATACTGAAGTAACGTATATATTTTGTAATAAACATATAAATTATGACGGGGTAATAAGGATATATCGCAGCTAGGGCTGCATCATCATCATCGCTTTCATATATTCTAAAGCAATTTTTCAATGGAACAACTAAAAATTTCAACGTATAAATTTCATCGCGTCTGGAATTAAAAGCTGGCATAGCTATCTTAAATGTATTATCGTCAATTTAATTCTAATCTGAAAGTAATTGTAATTGATGTACTGGATTTAACATTTTAATAAAATATGCATATATTCAAGAATTAATAATCTTCTTTAATGAAATCGTTTCGTCGTTCTTTTAATAGAATGCATTCTAAAAATAAAAATAATAAAATATACAGATGAAAAAACTCATGGACTAAATTAATTCTTAAAAAGGACAATCAACTAAGTGAACTTTTAAAAAGGTATTTAATAATTTTATATATATATGAGTGATGTGTGGATATATATTTTTGAGATTGATATATTTTTTTTTTTTTGTTTATTTTTATTTTTCATTGTAAAATGTAACGTTTGTGAATGATCAATTTAAGCGTCTTGTTCTATTATAACATTAAACGTATAACAGATGATGTTTAAGATAAATATTTAAATAATTTTAAAATCTGAAAATATAATTTATAAGTTGAGGTACTATATATTAATTAGTATCTTTATATTATAACTATTAGGCAGAAATATGTCTTTATATATTTATTGTTTATATTAATATTGAAACATTAATATTATTTAAAGTCAAACGATAACATAAAATAAAGATGTGCTATTTATTTTTATAAATAATGCCTTTGTAATTATTTAAAGATCGATACTATATTATTCTTATTTTCTTAATGCCAAAGTTATTAGTAAATTAATTAAATTTACGACTTAATAAAAGATAATTTCTTATTTCATTTATTACTTGGTTTGTAGGTCACTTACATATATTATTTTTCATACACATATTTAGAGGTACATAAATTTATATAGTAGATGTGTATATTTGAATTTAATAAAAGTCCCTTTATTTTTGATATATATATTTGATTAGTTAGTCACATCAACCTAAAAGATAAATTATAATGAAAGATCTCATTGATTAGTATGATTTTAGATTTGTTTTATATAAAGCTAGCTGGGAGGGCAATTTAAACAATTTATTAAAATATAATTGGAACAAGTTTGTTTTTCTTCATTCTTTAATATAAATGGAATAACTCATATACATTCCATTATATTTAACTTGCTTAATTATGAGCTACCATATAGTTTCCATTACATTATTTATATAACCGGGATAATTTTGTCTTTCTTCAATTTAAATGGAATGTAGCAAGTACGATCCATTATATTTAACTTGCCCAAACATGGGCTACCTTAAGTTCCATTACATTTGGAGCATCCAAGTGAGGCTCTGAATTATAGGTTCCATTACATTTGGCTAGTCCAATCGTGGGGCTGCTACATATACGTTTCCATTACAATATATATATATATATATATATATATATATATATATATATATATAATGTAACATAATTAAATGAGCTCAAAAGATATAAGTAAAGGAGTTCATTGTAACAAAATTAAAGGTTGATCAAATAACTATTAAAGTAGTTCAAAAGATATTACCATACCTGAGTAGTCTACAATATATAAGAATTATAAACAAATTATTAATAACAAGTATTATAACTCAGGTATATGAAATCACGTGAAGTGAGTACACTAGTAATTCAATAAAATATAACTCAGGTATACAGGCAGTAGGTTTTATCCACTTTCATTTTTTGGTTTGATGTTAAGTGCATGTTTAAACAAATACTAAGTGAATATGGTCTAGCAGGGCACCACTAGATTATCTGAATCTAGACACGGTTATATCTAATAACCTTTCACATGTACCAGGTTTGAATCCACTTTTTGGTACTTTATTCCTAATAAAAATGGGAGATTTTGCTTTTTGAGCCATATCACTATAAGCAGTAATAGTTAGGTAAAAGTAAAACATCTTTAAACCACAGTGGAGTTCATTGGACATAAATCATTTCTCAGATCTTAACATAACAAATGTGTTTCAATATTTTTATAAGTTTACTAGCTCAGATTATATATAACTAATTTAGGATGGCAATTCACTCATCCTTGCATGAAATAGATGATGGGATGTGGTTATAATAATACTAAGAAATCACTAAATATTACAAAATCAATATTTATTTATGGCCTTTAAACAGTTAAACAGCTCATTAATTAAAACATTGATGACGATGATGATGATGATAATAATAACGATAATGACAAGGGTTTCAACTACAGCTCTAGGACTAAGCCTAAACATAAAACTAAATTTTATAAAAAAATTCATAATTATTGCTTAATTTTAGCATATTTACTTATATCTTAAATAACTAATATTCAACCATTGATGATGATGAATAATCACACTTAACAAAGACTACACTTAATGAAATATATACGCCTCGTTTAATAAAACAAACTAATATTTATTACTACATTTCTAACATATACATAAAAATTTCTAGATAAATATGAAAATTGACATGAATAATAATAATGATAATAATTGATTATATAACAATCCTCAGATTAATTTCAAGTTCTTCCCTTTTTCTCTTTAAATGTATTTTGTATTAAGTTGGATGTCACATTGACCATGATTTTCACTCCACGAGAAAAGTATTTCAAGAAAAAAAAATATTATCTGCTCATTAGCACACATACTTTAAAAATCTAACATGTAAATAGAATGTAAAAAAAAATGTTAGTAGAATTGAAAGGGCAAGTTTTAGAAACAAGTTTTAAATTATTTTCTCCCCCCTCTCTTCTACCTCTGAAATGCTATACTTAACTTGAAACAAACTAATCTAATATTCTAACACTACTTGTTACTTCACATTCACTCGCAATTATACACATATAAAATATCATTATATATGTGCGTGTTTTATCCCATGATAACAAAATATTATTTAAAACCAAAATAATAATATATTAGTTAAAACTAAAAACATAATACCATAAAAAAAATTGTTTTACACATTAATATTTTTCATAACTGTAAAATTAATAAACAAATAATTTTCGTACATTCAAGATCATTTATGAAGCTTAAAGTTATTATTAGTAAGACATTCTTGTTTTTAATCGATCTGAATAGTCTTTAAAAGTTCTTTAAATAAAATATACCACTTTATTGCTAAAATGTTTCTTAAGACTGATATCATAAAGAAAATAGATATAAAAAGTCATATTACCGATCTTTTGTTTGTGGCGAATTTCCAAGGGTTCAAACTTGTCTTGTATAATAAACAGTGAGGATTGCCAATTCGTCTACAAGCTTTATGATAAATGCTTAGCCAGAGCCAGCACTTAAAATATCTCTGTCAGGAACCCCTCCCCAAACCCCTGACCATGGTTTCGTGCTTTGGCACTCCTCAGAGAGGTGTCAGGGTAGGTTCAGACACTAGATCTAAAAATACCAACCCAAAGCCAAGCACTTAGCTAAAAGTTATCTATTGAGTGGAAAATCTGAAATTTTCAGACATGTACATGTCTTCAAACCCAGCTATCCAACTCAAATAGCTATATGGGGCTGATAGATCTTCAGCCATGCCACATAGTAGTAGTCATAGCAATATAAAATTGCATAAGACTTTTTGGCAGAGACTATAAATAGTCAAAATAAAAGTCATAGATCAATTCATAGATCACATGACCCTATCTTTTAAGCTTGTAAGTTATAAACACTACTATGTGGCATGGCTGAAGATCTATCAGCCCCATATAGCTATTTGAGTTGGATAGCTGGGTTTGAAGACATGTACATGTCTGAAAATTTCAGATTTTCCACTCAATAGATAACTTTTAGCTAAGTGCTTGGCTTTGGGTTGGTATTTTTAGATCTAGTGTCTGAACCTACCCTGACACCTCTCTGAGGAGTGCCAAAGCACGAAACCATGGTCAGGGGTTTGGGGAGGGGTTCCTGACAGAGATATTTTAAGTGCTGGCTCTGGCTAAGCATTTATCATAAAGCTTGTAGAGGAATTGGCAATCCTCACTGTTTATAACTTACAAGCTTAAGAGATAGGGTCATGTGATCTATGAATTGATCTATGACTTTTATTTTGACTATTTATAGTCTCTGCCAAAAAGTCTTATGCAATTTTATATTGCTATGACTACTACTATGTGGCATGGCTGAAGATCTATCAGCCCCATATAGCTATTTGAGTTGGATAGCTGGGTTTGAAGACATGTACATGTCTGAAAATTTCAGATTTTCCACTCAATAGATAACTTTTAGCTAAGTGCTTGGCTTTGGGTTGGTATTTTTAGATCTAGTGTCTGAACCTACCCTGACACCTCTCTGAGGAGTGCCAAAGCACGAAACCATGGTCAGGGGTTTGGGGAGGGGTTCCTGACAGAGATATTTTAAGTGCTGGCTCTGGCTAAGCATTTATCATAAAGCTTGTAGAGGAATTGGCAATCCTCACTGTTTATAACTTACAAGCTTAAGAGATAGGGTCATGTGATCTATGAATTGATCTATGACTTTTATTTTGACTATTTATAGTCTCTGCCAAAAAGTCTTATGCAATTTTATATTGCTATGACTACTACTATGTGGCATGGCTGAAGATCTATCAGCCCCATATAGCTATTTGAGTTGGATAGCTGGGTTTGAAGACATGTACATGTCTGAAAATTTCAGATTTTCCACTCAATAGATAACTTTTAGCTAAGTGCTTGGCTTTGGGTTGGTATTTTTAGATCTAGTGTCTGAACCTACCCTGACACCTCTCTGAGGAGTGCCAAAGCACGAAACCATGGTCAGGGGTTTGGGGAGGGGTTCCTGACAGAGATATTTTAAGTGCTGGCTCTGGCTAAGCATTTATCATAAAGCTTGTAGAGGAATTGGCAATCCTCACTGTTTATAACTTACAAGCTTAAGAGATAGGGTCATGTGATCTATGAATTGATCTATGACTTTTATTTTGACTATTTATAGTCTCTGCCAAAAAGTCTTATGCAATTTTATATTGCTATGACTACTACTATGTGGCATGGCTGAAGATCTATCAGCCCCATATAGCTATTTGAGTTGGATAGCTGGGTTTGAAGACATGTACATGTCTGAAAATTTCAGATTTTCCACTCAATAGATAACTTTTAGCTAAGTGCTTGGCTTTGGGTTGGTATTTTTAGATCTAGTGTCTGAACCTACCCTGACACCTCTCTGAGGAGTGCCAAAGCACGAAACCATGGTCAGGGGTTTGGGGAGGGGTTCCTGACAGAGATATTTTAAGTGCTGGCTCTGGCTAAGCATTTATCATAAAGCTTGTAGAGGAATTGGCAATCCTCACTGTTTATAACTTACAAGCTTAAGAGATAGGGTCATGTGATCTATGAATTGATCTATGACTTTTATTTTGACTATTTATAGTCTCTGCCAAAAAGTCTTATGCAATTTTATATTGCTATGACTACTACTATGTGGCATGGCTGAAGATCTATCAGCCCCATATAGCTATTTGAGTTGGATAGCTGGGTTTGAAGACATGTACATGTCTGAAAATTTCAGATTTTCCACTCAATAGATAACTTTTAGCTAAGTGCTTGGCTTTGGGTTGGTATTTTTAGATCTAGTGTCTGAACCTACCCTGACACCTCTCTGAGGAGTGCCAAAGCACGAAACCATGGTCAGGGGTTTGGGGAGGGGTTCCTGACAGAGATATTTTAAGTGCTGGCTCTGGCTAAGCATTTATCATAAAGCTTGTAGAGGAATTGGCAATCCTCACTGTTTATAACTTACAAGCTTAAGAGATAGGGTCATGTGATCTATGAATTGATCTATGACTTTTATTTTGACTATTTATAGTCTCTGCCAAAAAGTCTTATGCAATTTTATATTGCTATGACTACTACTATGTGGCATGGCTGAAGATCTATCAGCCCCATATAGCTATTTGAGTTGGATAGCTGGGTTTGAAGACATGTACATGTCTGAAAATTTCAGATTTTCCACTCAATAGATAACTTTTAGCTAAGTGCTTGGCTTTGGGTTGGTATTTTTAGATCTAGTGTCTGAACCTACCCTGACACCTCTCTGAGGAGTGCCAAAGCACGAAACCATGGTCAGGGGTTTGGGGAGGGGTTCCTGACAGAGATATTTTAAGTGCTGGCTCTGGCTAAGCATTTATCATAAAGCTTGTAGAGGAATTGGCAATCCTCACTGTTTATAACTTACAAGCTTAAGAGATAGGGTCATGTGATCTATGAATTGATCTATGACTTTTATTTTGTCTTGTATAATGTCTATATTTCTGCAGCTACCATTTCTGTTTTACATGGGAACAATCTCTTTCTTGAGGTGTATAACTATTTGATGATGATGACTCTATTGTGGTTATTTGCTTTAGTGGACAATTTGGAAATCATTATATTAATTTTTCTTCTCTTCCTGTCAAGCATGTGGATGAAATACAGCAGTTGTTTTCACATTTATAAATTTTCTTGAGTTTAAAATCAGTTGTTGTAACAATTAATTGGACTTGATGATTAATATTTATCAGTAGATTAATTCATCTTCTTTGAATGCAGGTGAATGCTTTCTTCCTTCTATTAAAAACAACATCTTATTTCTCCGGTCAGTTGAAAGGTGTAGAATATTATTTTAGACACAACATCTTTTCTTTCCTATGTGATGTTCAGCTTCTCCCAGATGGTCCAGAAAAGATGGGACATACATATAATTTTTCTAGCCAGCCATTTCTTATATTTTCAACATTCAATTTAATAGTTTAATAATCTGAATCATAATCACCAAAAAAAATAATAATTCCAGACAGCTTTTTATATCCAATTTTTAGCTAACTTAACCAATCAGAGATAGCGTCACTTGTTATTTTTGGACAAATTCATTTTAATTAGATCTCTAATTTATTTTCAACTAAATTATTTTTCAACTGAAAAGTTTAATACTTTTTCCAGACACTTTTGTTTTAAAAAAAATAGACTTAATTCTTATTTCCTTTCTTTTTTTACATTTAGGTAACATTTCCAATCATTGAGCTTCCTTCTTTAGATCTTAAGATAAGACAATTTCAAAATTAGAGCTCTCACCCATTATAAGCTCCCAAAGTGAAAAACAATCATTTACAAAAAAAATTGCTACAAAGATAAATATCTGATTAAACCGATTTCCTCTTTCAACATAAAATTGTACAAAAAAAAATAATTTGACAGATTTAATCCTTCCTTTTCTTTCAATATTTAGTAAATGTAAATTTCTGTACGTAATGTACACACATCCTTCATTCTTTCAAATCATTCATAAACTAACATTAAATAATATAATTGCTAGCTTAGTAATTATAACCCTATTATTTAATTAAATCTGTAACTTTAAATCCCAATTACAATTATAGAAAGAAAAATAGAAGTATAGAATAAGACATTAAAATTGATCAAGCATAGGTTAGTTTTAAAGAAAGTTAAAATGTTGTATATTTGAAATATAAAACAATTAAATAGTTTACACATACATTGCCTATACGTATGCATTATAACTTTGCTTTTTAACAGAAAATTTAAATATTAAATGTGTGTGCTGCTCTTTTTGAGATTTATTAACACACAAACAAGTAAAGCATATAATAGCTGTCCCACTCTCTTTCTGTCTAAAGCATTTAAATTTTTGATCTGGTAGGGTTTGAACTTGGATGTCCTACAGCTTCTTTTATGGTTATATAAAATTGTGATGATAATTTTTGGTTTACCTTTTCTACATGCACATTACTATAAATTTATCTAGTGACTAAATTGTAGTGGCACAATATATATATATATATATATATATATATATATATATATATATATATATATATATATATATATATATATATATATATATATATATATATATATATATATATATATATATAAAGAGTCTTACATTGTGTAATTAGTAAAACAACATTGTATCATAATGGCTTTGAATCTAACTTTAATGCTAATAAGTTTTTTTTTATTGTGCAGAACATCTAATTGATAATGGAGATTAAGAACATCAAAATTCGAAGGATTTATATTTTATCTTATAACAACGAAATCACTGGATAATGTTTATAATTTATCAATTTGGGATAAATATTGAATTGCTTTATAAATGGATTAATATACTTCACAGGAGAACTCTATCACGATTATGAAATATAGACTTAAAGATCCAGTCTTATTTAACTCAGGAAAAAAAGTTTTTTCTTTATTTATCTTTTATTATTATTTATATTACTTTAATATGTCTAATTTTATTATTTTTCATTTTAAATTTGGTATCATATCTTTATAGTTGTAAGAATACCCAAATATAATTTTATAAACATACATTATTAAACTATATATATATATATATATATATATATATTTATATATATGTATATATATATATATATATATATATATATATATATATATATATATATATATATAAAATATTCGATCAAATCAAACTTTATAAAACTATTTAAAGATGTGACAAAATTTATCTAAATTAGATGTGGTAACAATTTTGGTTATTCTTTAATGGATATTGGAAACAGAATTATTATGTTTATTATATAATATAGTAAACATATAATATATTTATTTTATTATAAATACATATAAAACAAGTTTTACAGTTGTAAATAATATATACATAATAATAATTATGAAACATATGAACAAAGATTATACCATATTAATAAGTTCTTTAAATTATTAATTTTTTTTTGAATTTATATATATATATATAATCCTTTGACAACATGTTTTGGAAGATTGTTTAATTATAAAAGCCATGCAAGATGTGTTGTTTTATATTTTAATTAATAGCCATTGCCGTGTTTTTTAATGATAATCTTTTATTTCATTTTAATATTTATTACAAATACCTTTATTCTATTATTGACAATCGCACATATATACATATATATATATATATATATATATATATATATATATATATATATATATATATATATATATATATATATATATATTGTACCAATATTGAAATTGGCACATATTGATTTAACTAAAAAAATTATTAAAATAATCTTTCATAAAAGAAAAATGTAAAATTAAATGTTGAAGAGCTTATTACAGTTTGTTTTCGAAAAAGATAAGAGTCAAATAGTTTTCTATCATTAGTTTTTGAAATAAAAGTTAAAATTGATTAATTAAAAGAGGGGAGGGGAATCATAGTTAGAAAACTTAAACTAAAGGTTTTATAAAAAGGAAGTAAAGAGTTTTGTTATTAGTATTCGGAAAATATAAATAATTTAAAGTTTAAAAAATACAAATCTCTTTTCATTCAAATTAAAGAAAAGTAATCTTAAAACTAGTTATATATGTGCATATGTATGATTTTCTTTTCTTTCTCTCAATATTTAATAAATGTAGATATATTTATGTGATGTAACACACACACTCCATCATTCAAATCATGTATAAACTGACCTTAAGTAATCTAATTGCTAGCTTAGTAATTATAACTCTAATATTTAAAATTAAATCCTTAGCTTTTAAATTCTAATTACAATTATAGAAAAGCAAAAATAGAAGTATAGAATAGGATATTAACCCTTAAACCGCTAATTTTATTATTGGTTGTATCAGATAAAAATCAAATCTTTTAATTGGCCAACTCACAAACTGAAGACAAAGCCTATTGTTAAAACATATTCACCTATAATATTAAATTCAACTCAGATACGTTTATAAAAAGTATATTATTAATTTTTCAGGTTATGAAGAGAACGAAAGTTCTTTCAAAAATAAATTGCTATTTATTTATTCTAAAATATTCAATATCGGCAACATAAAAGCTATAATATAAACAAAATGATCGACTTTTATGTTATAGAAAAGTAAATATTTCTTTTTACTACATCTTCAATATTTTTACTTAAATCTTCAATATTTTTCGAAAATAATTTTGTTTTTTTATTATTCTCTCTGAAAATAATTTTAATTTCTCAAAATATTCTTTTATAATAATTTAAATCGTATTCGAAATGAAAATCTCAGCGTTTTTCTTTATTTTCTTTGATCAGGCAGTTTCTTTGTTCTTTCCAGCCAATCAGAATGTCTTTTTCGGCTGAGAGCATGCTAAGAACCAATCACAAATAATGTTCCTTCTTTGTTTAGGTTTAAATGCGTTTTTTTTTATTTTTTACTTGTAAAATAAATCGGAAGATGGCACCATCTTACAGAACTTTTAAAAACTAATTCAATACGTGTTTAACGAATATTTTCGTATAAAAACTGGCTGAGTTAGAGTGATGTCAGATGTCGACGAGGAGCCTCGTAAGAGGCGGGGAAAGAGTTAAAATTTAGTAAGTGTAGGTTAGTTTTAAAGAAAGTTAATATGAGTAATTTAAAAGTGGCTAACTAAATAGCTTTTATAGCACATACTGTCTATATATGTGTTATAACTTGATTTCTAAAATTTAACCATTGAATAACCAAATGTGTGTACTACTCTTTTTGAGATTTATTAACACACAAACAAATAAAGATTATAACTATTGCCCCACTCTCTTTCTCTCTTAAGCTTTTAAAACTTGATCTTGTAGGGTTTAAACTTGGATGCCCTACAGCTTCTTTTACTATATAAAAATGTGATGATCATTTTTGTTCCACATTTTCCTTTCATGCACATTACTACAAATTTAGCTAATGACTAAATTGTAATGGCACAATATATATATATATGTCCATAGATGGCGTCCTACATATTTATATATATATATATAATCAAAACTACTGCAAATCCAAAATTCAAACAGACCGGCATAAAAATAATATTAAAACACAACCAAAAGTTTCACTGCTACAAGCCGACTTCTCAAGTGTAAAGAACTATAAAAACTATACAATATATATAATATTAAAAATTACCCACAAAGCCATTTACTTCCCATCCACCCTTAATATTAAAAGAACTTTTAAATAAGTTTATTGTTTCAGAATAATAAATTTTGAATAATAAAGATTCTTTAATTCTTTTTTTGATTTGATTTCTCTCAAAGAAGAATCTTTATTATTGAAAATTTATTATTCTGAAGCAATTGACTTATTTAAGAGTTCTTTTAATATTAAGGATGGATGGGAAGTGAGTGGATTTGTGGGTAATTTTTAATATTATATATATATATATATATATATATATATATGGGTAATTTTTAATATATATATATATTGTGTAGTTTTTGTAGTTCTTTACACTTGAGAAGTCTGCTTGTAGCAGTGAAACCTTTGGTTGTGTTTTAATATTATTTTTATGCTGGTCTGTTTGAATTTTGGATTTGGGGTAGTTTTGATTATATATTGACTAGTTTAGCTTTATGCTTGTAATGTTTATATATATATATATATATATATATATATATATATATATATATATATATATATATATATATATATATATATATATATATATATATATATATATATATATTGTAACAATTTAAATAAATCAATTGCCATTTGTAACAATATTTATCAATTAATATAAATATGTATTTGTAATTATTAAATTAATATAAAAGATATGTATTTGTAATTATAATTTGTAGCTATTTCAATTCATCATAGCATAGACAAAGAAAATATCAGCATTAAAGATTCTTGGTATTTATTTATATATTGGGGCAGTCATTTAAACAGTAAAACATACTGGACATTGTCATCTAATAAAAATAATATTAAACATAGCAACTGAATAAAAGTACCCACTGTGAGATTCCTGGAGTGCCTTATGCTTATCTCCAATACTAGGTTCTTCTAACAAAGAATCCTTCCTATCCTTCTTTCCAAATATATAAGACCATTCATGGTCATATGCACCCACTGGTGCTATTCATGACAACTTATAAAAAATATATTTTATAAAACTAATATTATGAAGTTGGAAAGGGATGATATCACTCTTTATTCAGTTTAGCTAAGTACATGTGTTTTCCCATGAGCGCCACTAGATTGTTTTCAATCTAGATAAGTATCTATTTATAGTGTACTTGAGTTCAAACTCATTCAGTACATATTTATTACACATGACTTGGATGACTATTGAACAAAAATGACATTCTTACATTTTATCTATATTGATAAAATTACAGGATCCCAATATTACCAAAGTTTATACTATAGATCAAAGATTCTTATAGACATTGCTAGCTCATTAGCGTATATTGATGAACAGACATGTATAATCCTATTAATGGCTTCCAAACAAGCATGTGAAGACCATTATTGATATTGATGGCCATTTAACTAAATTATTTATCACAATAAAGGTAATAATGATGATGATGATAATAATATCATAATAATGATAATAATAGTGATATCATAATAATGATTATAATAGTGATGTCATAATAATGATTATAATAGTGATGATGATACCAGCCATGGCTTATCAATAAACTCACAACAATAAATTCATCTTTATAAACTTATAGGCATCTATTAAAATTATCCTATTTCATACTGGGATTTAATAATACTAATGGTGATGATTGATCATCATGAATCTCTTTGCATAATATTCAATTTTCTATAAACCCCTATTTACTAAAACATATTCATTACGCTAAACATTAAATTTAATGATTATAATTTATTAATGATGATTGATGGCGATCATAACTTTTATATAGTATTATTTGAAACATTTTTAACTAATAACATGATATCCATCTTTGATGAGGATGATCTAAATTCATGGACACAACACAATTTTAGCTTTCTATGTTGAACTATAATTATCAAAATTTGGTTATTCTCAAGCATAATCCTTAAATACCTAAATATCAACATTCTAGTTTACCTATTATTTTGCGGACGCTTAATATTTGCAAGTGATTGCTCAATATATACGAATAGTAATACTTAATAACTGCGAGCAATGATGCTGAATTAAAATGATAGAATTAAGATAAAAAAAAAAAAAACACAATATTCTTAATAATAACTCGGAAACCAATTAAGATATATAATTATATTTTATTAACACTACTACTCTTTCTTTCCTTCTTTAAAGTCAAATCGACAATTAAATAAATGGTTTATTAATATAAAAATTTATATAAAATTAATAAAAAAAATTTATATAAGTATAAGCAAATAAACTTAATATATAGGTTTGTCATCTTTCCTGATATCTCAAAATAAGCTGACTTAAATCAATATTAAAAAAAATACATATTCTATAAATGCTTATTTAAGACTTTTCTTACTTATCATATCATAAAATAAATTTCAGGTGTAACTTGTATATGTTATTTCATTTCCATTCAAATGTAATGCCCTACTTTTTAATTTACTATTTTAAACTAATCATATATAACCTATTCTTTGATGTGTTTGGATAAGCAGTTACACATTCACGCATTCGGTAATGTTAACATATATGTTTAAAATGTATACCCAAAAATTACATATATAAAAATATCTTTTTCTTTTGCAACCTTATAGCGAAAGAAAATAAAATACATATATTAATTTTTAATATGCAACAAGATAAAATAAAAATAAAAAAACATTATAAATGCATATATCTATAGGTTGCTCATTATCATTAACAACTGAAGAACAATTAAAAAAAAAAACATTTCAACATTACAATATATAATAAAAAAAATAATGAAAAATTTAAGTTTAAAGATTTAAACTATGTTTGTGCTATGTTGTGAGATATTGCAAATAACTATAGATAAACAAGTCTTTAATGTTTCTGTATCAAAAAAAAGAAAATTGCTTTGACCAGTAAGTTAAGGTTTACTTTTAATAAGTAAAAGAATAAAACCGGTTAAAGAAAGTTCATATTTACCCGTCTACTTTTTACTTCTTATTAATGTCCTGAATTTGAATTTTAGACTGCTTTTCTTTGCTCACCAACAAAAAAAAAAAAAAAAAAAGTTATTGCAGATACTTTTAAGATAATGCTGAATCAATTGACTTTGCTTGTTTCTTCAATTTCCTTATTATTCACTGTTGATTGGCTTCCTTCTACCATTTAAAAAAAAAAAAGTTATTATAAGTACTTTGAATAAGTAGGTACCGGTGGATTTGCTTGTTTCTCTTCTTTAAAAAAATAATTGCTGTTGACACTTTAGATGATTGAGGTAAATCAACAAAAATTTGATTTATGGCTTCAAACTTGGTTCTACATAGCTGTTTTAAATTTTCTTTTCCTCCTATTTCCCCTTCTCCATTGGTTTGAAGGCAGTGAGCTTTTAATAAGACATGAACTAAGAACAAAGCATTCCATATAGCTTGCGTGGTTGGCTTCAAAATCTATAATTTTGTTGGTTATTACTGGATACATGATTTCATAGACAGATCAGCGATTTTGACTCTTCTGTATTAATCAGGAAGCAGAAAAAATGGTTTAGCAATGCAAAGGCATATTATGCATAACCAAATATGTTAATATCATTTTTATAATTATTACTAGCTTATAATAAATTCAATCTTGTTCCATTTCTCTCCTATTCTTTAATATTGCTTGAAAATTGCTTTATATAAACGCACATTTCATTTGCTCTTTTTTTTTTTCAACTTTCAAAGAGTGAGAAAAAAAAAATTAAAGCGTTCACTCTCTTTTAAAAAAAAAAAATCTGAGCTTACATTTCTGCTTAAGAATTATAACAAGGAAGGACCGACTGAGTTGAGTCTCAAAATAATAATCATAATTTAACTGATCATCTCTCTCTAAAAAAATTTATGATTAACTGACTGATTATCTTTTTAAAAAAATTAATGATTAACTGCCTAAAAAAATTGTTTTAATCGTTTATATCGTGAAAAAAAACATCTGGAGATCTTATCTTAAAAAAATCAAAGCTTCACAAGTTTGAGGTCGGTCACTATCAAAAAAGATTTAAAATTGAATGCTATGATTATCTACATTAAAGCACCTCTTTTGTAAAATAATTTTAAGATACAGATAACAAACAAAGCTGGCCATCTATAGCAATCAGAAATAAGTGTAAAAGCATCTTTGTGTTTGTACAGATCTATTCATTGTTTCACACGTGTACAATTTTTCCTTTTTTTTTTTAATCTAACAATCTTGATTGCCTTATTTCACACTTTTCTGATTTACTCTATTTTATCAAAATGAAAGTTAAATAAATTTAACACATATTATTTAATAATAAAAATATTATATAATAAATCATAAAAAGAACTGTTTATTCATAATAATAGATTTATACATATAAATCTCTGTATGTATAAAAGAATAAAAAAAAATTTTTTTTTTTTTAAATAATTGAATACTGTATGTATATGTACATTTTGCCTCACCCCCAAACAAAAAAAAAAAATTTTGAATATAAAAAAAATTGCTTAGGTCATGAGTGCCATTGGTTTTAGGCTACGTACATTATATGTGCCTTTTACTCCTTCTGACGATTCTAGTACAAATGCATTTTCCCCTTTTCTTTCCTTTAGCATGAATGGCCCTTCATATATATTATAGAACTTTTTGAATGTATGCTTCTGCGGGTCGCTATTTTGCATTTGTTGATCGGAATCATTCCCAGGCCTACCTATGTTTAGTTTACTAGGTTTCATGGGATATTGTCGGCCTAATTGGTTGTTTATAATCCTAATGGTGGAGATCTTATAACTATATCTCTCCTCCATCCTAGAATAACCTTTCATTTTCCTTTCTGTAACTCCCAGGGCATCCAATAGGTCTGCCACTCTCATTGGGGAGTGCACATCATCCACTATCATATATATATTCCCAGGCATTCCTATGTTTGGTTTGCCAGGTTTTGTGGGAAATTGTCTGCCTAACTGGTTTGTTCCCATTCTCATATTGGAGACTTTATAGCCATAGCTCTCCTCCTCTCTATGATAACTTTCAGCTATCCTTTTGGTAGCTCCCAATGTCTCAAACTTGTCTGCTACATTTACTGGGGCATATACATCAGCAGCTATCTTTAATTCTAAGAAACTAGCTTTACTGACTACATCTTTCCTGAGGTCAATTTGTTCCTGTACAGTGGCTACCTTTATTTCTAGGTTATGTATCTCACTGTATATATCCTCTTTGGGATTACATTGTTCTTGAACAGCAGCTACCTCATCATTTTCATATGGCTTGACTACAGTCACATAACTCTCTGGCACTATTTCTTGTTCTGGACTGGTCATCTTATTATCAGTTTCTTTACCTAAATCAGTTACTTGATCATTCATTTCCTGTGATGGTTGATCCATCTTATTGTCAAGTCCCTGAGACTGTCCTTTGATAGACTCATGCATTGTTTGGAAGTACTGATCCATTTTCTTATTCATTTGGTTTATGCCCTTATTCATTTCCTTCAATTGTGCCATTAACATGGGAAACCACTCTGGGTAACCTTCCTTCATTTCTTCCATGACTACTTCTTTGTCTTGTTCCAAATTACTCTTTTTTTTATACTTATTTATAAACTTTTAATTATTGATTGCTTTTCAGCTTTAGTATATTCTGATTTATTCTGTTCTGATTTATTGTTCTGCTCTATTCTTTTCTGATTTATTGTTCTGATTTATTGTTCTGCTCCCTGATTTCCTATACATCCAGAGTCAAACACCTTTATCTATCCTCATATACCTTAAAATTTTCAACCACTCTTTCTCAGCCATAATTGTCCCCATCAATCTATCTATATCTTTAGTGCCTTTAATTAACTTAACCTCTATCATCATTTTTTTTCCTTTACCTATATATGATTGATAAAGTATGAGGTCATAGTACTATTTAAAACATTTATTTAAAAAAAACTATCTCTGTATTGGTGTGTCCTTTTATGCCATCATTTATCTAGTTTTCATGCCTTTGTAAAACTTAACTCT